>BGPR01021901.1:0-25937 GCA_013235015.1 Araneus ventricosus
TTTAATTTTACTTTTAAAAAGAGCAAGTTGCCTAAATCATCCCACTTATATGCAAAGTTTGAAACTTTGTTATGCTAACTCATTTATAACACATGTCAGTACGTCGAAATGGAATATGTGGTGACAAAATCATTTCTTGTGCAACAAAACTTTCAAAGCAATTTCATCAACTAAATATTTAAGCATCCATCGAATGAAACACAATGCAGAAGGATCTAATTACCACCATTTCACTGTTGCCAAATGCTTTGAGCGAATTACGACCTCTTGTTAATAACTATCGGTATCGTATAAAGAATAACCACATCAATTTCACTTTGCAGCTTTTTCTGAATTTCAGGCGTACCTTTTTATGCAGTAATTAGATGTATTTCGCACAGAGATTTAAATTCATAAAAAATACAAAAATATAATTAAAAATATATGGAAAATTTTTGTAACTGCTATACTTTAAAGACTTTCTGTTCTCTTTTTATACCACATGATATAATTGGCAATAAGAAAATTAAAACTCTCTTAATATTTTTGAATTCCTAAGTAGATTCTGAGTATAATATTTTTCATTTCATTCATTTAGAGTGCCAAATAGTTGTACTTCCTATACAAAGAACACAATATGTTACATTTTTTAAAAAACAAACCATCAACTAACTGAACCTGCCATGTGGTTACTTATTAACATCGTTACTGTCATTTCAAAAGATATTTCTGCTTTATTCATTTTAATTTCTAGGGCATGTTATTGCTTCATTAAATAAGCAAAACTGCTGCAGTGTTGAATAGTTGTATTACTTACATTTTTATCTATTTTGAATAAACTTAGAACGTTTAAGAATTAATTACGAAACTATTTTACTTATTACATATTTTACCTTAAAGAGGATTTTTTTTAAAAAAAGAAGGCCGAATCAAACAACTGCAGTACTTCAATTAATTAGTTTTAATAAAAAAATTAATTTAGAAGTAATAATTTAATTATTTTTCTTGTATTCCTTATGTATAATTTTTTCTGGTTTATATGCGACAGATGAGCATAAAAAATACAGAAAATTGAAGGTTAAAGATTAATTTACTTTTTGACTGCTTACCTCTACAAATTACACAATTTTAAAATAAACAAGTCAAGTTTTAAATAATAATATTTTTATTAGTGCACTAAAGTAGATTTTTTTATTTCTATTATTTTCTATATTTTAGCCTTGAGTTTATTTATAATTCATTATTATAAATATTATGAAATTTGAAAATCAATTTCTTTTTCTGAATTTCACTATCAGGAGGTGCCATTCATGTGGAATAAAATGTAGTTAAATTCATCAATAAACTGATAAATAAATCCTGGAAATATTAAAATAGTGCGTTGTCATCGAGAGTACACAAATTTTCAAAAATTTTAAAACTCCAGCTCATCTGGAAATGAGTGGAAAATCGATTACAAAATTCCATGTTTACAAACATGAAACAAGTCATGTTAAATAAAAGTATTTAACCCCTTAACCTACAACTGTCTGTCACGTGCATTGAATTACAGCATTCTTGCAATTTAAATCGGCAATTAAGTCAACGTAACAATTAATTTAAAATACAAGAATCACTTGGACACGCTTAAATGTCTCGAGTGTCCTTCCTTTACCATCTTAAATAGATTGAAATAATAAAAAATTAAAAATTTAGGTGCCATCACTCAATTATTTCCTAATTGAGTGATGGCACCTAATTAGGAGGTTAAATGAAATCGTAGGGCAAGGGGTTAAAAAGGATTGTCTTCCAAAAAATATCAGTTCTCTATTCGCCCCATCACGACCACCCCTTTTTTTCCCGATTGTCCGACGTCAAGAAAGCTAGCGAGGACAACAACAAAGCTCAGACTATAAAATTAAATTGTAACTAAGAATGAAGAAGAAAGAAAACCCAATTTTATCCAACCGGTACATTAATTTTCAGCAAATTAACAAAGCTAGAAGCATGTAGAAAGAACAGGTAGGGTAAAAAAAACACGATAACACACTCGCACTTTACGCTCCATCACACATGATTCCCATCGGAAAAAACACCGGGCACAAAAGGGCTCGGAACGAAGAAAACCACCCGACAAACAGAAAAGCGTTTCCAATCCTTTCTTTTCTTTCTTCTTTTCTTTTTTTCCTGTCTCTCAGCGACGTTTCCGCAACAAGCAAAATAAAAATATGACCGTCGCCGTCATTCCTCTTCTACTACTAAAAACCTACAATAACCAAAAACCAGTTTTTATTTTTATACTTTCTTTTCTTTATTCTTTTTATGCATTTATCTTTATTCTCTCTCCTACCGAACGAGGAACTGACGGCCGAAGAGGAAGAAGCAAGGGTTAGGCAACAGCAGCAGCAAAGAGCGAGTGAGGCAGCAAAGGGGGAAGAGTAAAAAAAATTAAAAGATTAAATAAAAATAAAAATAAAAAAAGAGAGCCGAAGAATCAAAAAGAAAAGGGAAGAAAGAAGGGGGGGAGGGGGTACAGAAAGGTGTGTTGCCGAAAAAAAAAAAAGAGGAATATTAATAGTTCGTGTGAGAACTTAAGTTGGGGGTCACGGGCATACCCGGAATATAGGTTAGCAGGTAAGGACGGGTTTTCTAACGGGAAGATATAGGAAGTCGGGATGCTACGCCTTTCGCTACTATCGATTTCACGGATCTCTATCCGGTTTCCAGTAGAGAAATTTTTCCGAGGCAGTCCGTGGGTTGCCGGCAGCACATTCCTGTCTTACGTGACCTCCTGTCAACAAGATGGAATAGGCTTCCAGACATTTTACTCGCAACTGCAATCAGTGCACGGTCAATGGGGATGTTGAAAACCACGAGGAGAAGAAAAAAAAAAATTTCTCGAAATATAGGAACTTCAAAAAAAAAAAAAAATCTAACTAGTTTTTTAAAAAAAATTTTCTGTCAGAACATGTCGTGAAAAGGTATTTTTATATTATTTTTCAGATTTTTACAAATACTTCATGAAAATTGTTGGTAAAGAGAGAAATTTGTAATAAAAAATTATCGAAGTGAAACTTACAGAGTATTAACATTAGAAAATTATTTTTGAATTATCGGAATGAAAAATAGTTTTATTAGACACACTTTTATTTAACTTGGCTTGTATTGATATGTATATATTTTTACTACCTTCCTAATGTGCTATAATTTTGAAATTTTGTACACCAGTGTGTTTTTGATGACAATACACAATTTTAAGAATTTCAATATCACTTAATCAATTAGCTTAATTTAATTTTGAATCCATATGAGTGACGCCACCTGATAGCGAATTCGAGACATAGTTTATTCCAAGATTCTATAACATACATAACTAGGGGAATCTGCTCCCTACTCGCTACCGCTCGGAGGATTGCATTGCCTCTGAGATTTGCTTCGCTCGCTATAATGTGGACGCTTTGCGTCCGAGCAGAGTTATTGTTAAAAAAAAACATGATGGTTGAGCTTCTTCCGATGCTTTTACTTAAGGATAGCGTTATTTGCAGGTAAAGTGTAAACGGATAAAGCATTTTTACTGGTACGAACCAACAGAAGAAATTTTATTAGCAGGTACTGTGCGTTTGTATAAAATGTCATTTTCAGGTACGATGCGTTTGAATAAAACGTTATTTGTAGGTACTGTGCGATCGAATAGAACGTTATTTGCAGGTACTGTGCGTTTGAATAAAACGTTATTTGTATGTACTGCACGCGGGCAGATCAAACGTAATTGCAGGTACAGTAGTAACGGATAAAATGTTATTTACAGGTATTTTCCATTCTGTTAACTTGTACACTCGTGTTTTCTTGATGACACTACACATTTTAATTATTTCAGAATTTTATTATCAGTTAACCTATTAACTTATTTTATGCCAGTGGCGCCATTTTCTTATGATTTTACGAAGAAATTGTTAAAATAAAATTATATTTATAATAATGAATTCTAAATTAAGAACTAAAATGTAGAAAATAATTAAAATAAAAATTACTTTTTAGTACACTGATGAAAGAGTGTTTTTTAAAACAGTTTTTATTCTTTTCTTAGTTTAGAACACTTGTATTAGAGAGATGGAATTTACGTTAGGATTTATTTTATCGAATAATATACAATGTTTGGAAAAAGGAATAAAATCTAGTAAAAAATTTATTTCCCCATAAGTTTTAGGGAAATATTATCTGAAACTTAAACTATCCAAAATATTAGTCATGCGGCAAAGAGGATGGAAGAAAAAAGTACGTAGGAATATATAAGAAAAATGTTAAAGACTTTTTGGAAGTCTTTAATTTTCAAGGATTTAAAATAAATCGATTAAGGTGATACTAAAATGATGATATAATTATGGGAGGCAGAAGACGGTAATAATAACGAGTGAAAACACTCGGAGAGAAAGTTTATCACCCAGGGACTTTTGACTTTTCCCAGGGAACTCCCTTTGGAACTTGAACGATTGCTGAATTTTAGATTGAGGGGAGGATTTAATAAAATATATTTGCAAGTTTTTGATTCAAACTTTTTTTTTAAAGAAAAACCCAAGTCGCTGTTTTGACTTTGAGCTGAACGTTCTCTGGCTTTCATAAGCCATCTCCTTTATTTCTAACTGATCTCTTTTGAATCATTTCATCTAAAGTTTCATTATATTGTAAAAAATATTGTGAACTCCACGCCTTAAACTCATTTTTTGCGACAAAAAGTTGTTTTACACCACAAAGAATACAGTAACAGGCTATTCCTATGAAGTTATGCCTAACATGGCGGAGGCTAACGGTTTTGCTTTGTAAACGACCGTTGCCATCGGCAAAAGAGAAATTAACCCCTTTTTTCCGCCACACTTACGTTTCCGCCTTAGTGTTTTATATATATAGATAGTGAATTCAAGACTAAAACGTAGAAAATAATTATAATAAAAAATATTACTTAGTACGTTAATAAAAGTGCGCTTAAAATATTCTTTTAACAAATTTATTTCTTTTTATTATTTTTCAGATTTTTTCAAATGCTTTGCACGAATAATTACTACTAAAGAGAAACTTGTAATTAAAAAACTCTCAAAGTGAAATTATCAGTAATAAATTTTGAAAAAAAAAAGTGTTAACGAATTATCAGAAAGAAGAAAATTTTAATTTGATTTTCAACCGTTCCAATTTGGAGGCCAAATGATGACTTTTTTACATATATTTTTCTCCCAAATCTATAGATATACTTCGCAAAAATAGTAAGTACTAAAGATTAATATATAGCTGAGAAAACCTTAAAAAAATAAACTACTGACGCAAGAAAATTATAAATTATTTACATTTTTGAATACTAAAATTCAACAGTGATTCAATTAAATCAATATAAAAACTATTGAAGCAAGAAAATTTTAAATTGTTTACATTTTTGAATACTGCAATTTAACAATGATTCAATTAAATCAATATATAAACCATGAAATCGTATTTGAGAAAAGACATTTCAAATGTTACAGCTGTTTTGGCGTTTCGACTGGGTTACATAATAATTTTTCTTCTTTTTAAAGTTGTGCAAGGATGACATAAAAGTATATCAGTTAAATTTATATATTATTTAAGACTATTGCTTTTGAAATATAAAGCAACAATTCCACAAATACCTGCTGGTTGAAGGAGAGTTGGAACCCTAAGTCCTTTAACCCCTAACCCTGTTACTCCGATGTACCTTTTCTCAAAATCTGTTATAGATTCATGTTTGAAATTTTTTATATAAGTAAAGTAAATCTTTCTCATTACACTGAAATCATTTTTTTTTTAAAAATTGAACAATTTATTTTTTACATATTTTTTTGTGTCCAAACAAAAAAAATGTTAAATTGGATACTTCTATATACCTTTTCTCAAAATCTTTTAGAGGTAGATGTTTGAAATATAGGTGTACTTTTACAAAAGTAAAGTACATCTTTCTCATTATACTGAAATGAGCATTTGGTTACTTTTTTAATTTTTCATAAATTCACAAAATATTTAATTAGACATAGTGAAATTTTACCCTATTTTGGCACAAAAAAATTGTAAAAAATAAAATTTTGACGGTTTTTTTTAAAGCCCACTTCAGTATAATGAGAAAGGTGTACTTTACTTGTACAAAAAGTTTCAAACATGTATATATAACAGATTATGAGAAAAGGTACATCAAAATGACCAATTTAACATTTTTTTGTTTGACACAAAAAAATTGTAAAAAATTTAAATTTCAAACATGAATCTATAACAGATTTTGAGAAAAGGTAGATCGAAGTAACAGGGTTAGGGTTAACGGACTTAGGGTTCCAACTCCCCTGAAACTAGTGAAATGATGTACCGATATTGTTAACATTTATTAAAATATAATCACTCTATGAGTCCTTTTATGAAATAATACTCAATAAGTTACCATTTTGAGGTAACTTTTACGCTGGATTTTTTTTCTTTTTATCTGAACACGAAAAATGTTTAAACCTTTCAAATTATCGCATTGCAAAAAACCGAAATAAATTTAAAAAAAAAAAAATGAAGCACAGTTTTTTCATAATGTTTTCATTTTTTAAATTCAATAACCCCACAAAAACTTTTACAAACATCTTCCGACTTGACACGCACATGATTGGAAAAATTTATTGTTTTTGAAATAAAAAACATGAATAGAAGAATTTGTAATAGTATAATATTTACATAATTATCAGTTAATGTAGAAATTTAGTAAAATACTTTTTATTTAAACAAATGTAATTAATTATAAATTGAATTAATTAATTATAATGATATGAAATTGTTGTAACAAACGAAAGTTGTAAGGTTGTTGTAACAAACAGTTTCAGAGCAAGAAAGACATATAAAAATATACTTCCTCAGTCCCATGATAATAGTAGCAAGTTAATATTTAACCGGGAATTATTGGCGAATACAGCTGTAAGTTATGTTGTAGCGCAAAATTGCGAAGCCTTCAAGCAAAATCAATGTTTCACGACATCTGTCACTTATTTTGACGCATCTTTCAATTTTTAAGTTAACCTAATTATTACGAATTATAACTACTTTTCTAATTTCATGCGCTGATCGAAATCAATTGCTTTTCAGTTGAATATCAACCCATTGTAAAAGTAAGATGAAAAAAAGAGAGTTTTCAAGCAAAGATCGAGTTGCGATTGTAAAGTTCATTAAGCTCACGCATATAGGGAAAGCAAAGCTTCGCAGCCAAGGGATCCTACCTACAAGTTTAAAATGCAGTAGCGAAATTATTGAAAAATCCATAAACTATCTGAACACTCAAAATAAAAATCAGGGGTAATATTTTTAATTTATTGTTTAATTTAATCTAGTTTTTTGATAATAAATGCTGCGTTCTTTTGCTATTATTATTATAGGACAAATTAAATTCATCAATTGCTACTATTATTAGGGAACAGAGGTAGTATAATCAATTTCTTTTCTTTGCTTTGCATTAAAAGCAAGCAAAACATAAAATGAGTCGTTTTATTCATCGATCGGATATTCAGTTAACTGAAATTCTCTGAATAGAATTTTCACTCCTGTAATTTCACTTTCTACGGCATTTCACGAGGAAGCCATACAAAAAGTTTGCTCAAACTAAAGTAATCTGAAAAAGGAATAGCGATAAAAAAAACTTGACAGTTATGCAACTGGATAATAACTTTAGAATAAAGTAATTAAGATATAACTATTTTTGCAAACGTTGCAGGAAATATAATAATGCTGAAATTTCCAAAATTAAAATTTAGAATTATAAATAGTGAATTATGCAACAAGTTGTATGGCATATACTATGCACACTTAAAGGAACATTTTACAATATGAACCGGGAATGCATAGAATGTATTAAATCATAGAAATGGTAGTTTGCTCATTGCATAACGGTGTTAAATTTAATTTTAAAAAATGACTCCTAAATGCACAGCAATTTCTTAAAAAATTAATTCTTAGAATTTAAAAAATAATTAACTTAATTTTAGCTGTATTTGCATTTCTTTGAAGTTGTTTACAATTTTACATTTAATTGGCACAATTCTAATGAAGAAAAGTGCCATTTCGAATATAAGTGAGTAGCAATCGCAAAAATATATTCATTTTTTATTCTTACTTATTTACTATCAAGATTTTAAAAGTAGAGAAAAAGGTAAATAAAGTTCCAGAAATTCAGGCTAATGATGACTTCATTATATTTATATAGAAAAATGAAAGGATATAAACGATTTAATTACACTGAAATACGTGAATTACAGAAATGCATTTAGAACGGACCTTTATTACCGAACACATCCGCAGAATACAACAGAAATTAGCAGAACAGAAGTGAGAATTATCGCCCAGAAGAATATGATAAATAAGTAGAATATTCTAGAAAAAGAAATGCGGGACACTGATTGCAGATTTCATGATGAAGCACCCGCATACAGCGTTATTTGTTGCCTGGACCTCAGGACAGTTTTCCATCGGTGACACCATTTCAGGCAAAAGTGCTTCGCGAATTGCTGTCAAAATCTTTACAAATCAAACGAAAAAAGCTAGTGAATGCGTCTGCAAGACCACCCAGCTTTGCAAACCAAACAAATAAAATGAATATGGGGGAAATTGGATCATTCTTAGAAACAATTTGTTCAGCGACCACTCTGTAGATAAATAAAATAAATGCAATACTACTACTGTTCTGTTTCATTATTTTGAAAATAACGAGAAATTCAAATTTTAAGAATAACTTCCTTTATAATTTGAAGTGACCGCTAGGTAAACAAGACTTAAATTATTATTTCGATCTATTTTAGGCTCTACTGATATTTTAAATGTCAAATTTTATAGAGCTTTTAACAAATTTCTCTTTCTAACGAGAATGTTTTTGTTTTCTTCAAACACTCATTACTTTTAAGTGCTTACGCATATTTTTATTAAAAATTAGCAATTTTGGATGAAAGGAAAATACGCTTTTGCTGCAAATACTGAGAAATATATCCTACGGCAAAGCTTTTTAAGCAAAAGAATTTAAAAATTGGAATAAAAATCTTTTTAACTCATTTATTTATTATTTACTAATATAACAATTATTGTTTTCGAATTCCTTACATATTGTGTATAAAAAATTGTTTAAATTAACTGATTGAAAACGGACAATTTTATAATTAATGCGAAGTAACTACTAAATAAACAAACAAGTAAAAATAAATAAAATGTGAATGTAGTATTTTTCATGCAACTTTCGAAAAAGTTTAAGGCTGAATTGGGTAAGATTTGATTTTGGACTTTTGTAAGTAGATTAGATATGGATATGCAAATTTCATGGTTCATCGTTAAGAAAATAATTAAATATTATTCAAGCGCTTGACAAAAAAAGTATGAAAAGCATTCATTTAATTAAATGCATATAAGAAGCAATTTTAATGAAAGAAAACAAACCATCTAAAAATATTACAAAATATTTAATTTTTCAAATTAAAAATGTGCATTAGTTCTTTTTAAATGTCTATCCGTTCCAATTTTAGTTTCAAGCAATGTATTTGCATATAAATAAAGAAGCTATTGTTCGTTCAAACAGGCTATTTATGGAACATCACCAAATACTACATTTTAAGTAATTCCAAAAATTATATAATAATTTAATGAATTCGTGAATAATGTCATGATCATGTGATAATAAAGAAAGAATTCGTTAAACTAACGTCCACTGGACACAGCTGTATTTACATTCGCATGCTGTTTAGATTTTTTGTCTAATTCCAAAACGTTTTTTTTTTTTTTTTTACTACGCATGAAAGTCATTAATTTTAATGACTTTTAAGTTTAAGTTTCTGCTGATTTATTTGTTTGTGAATTCGATACTGATTAGATCCAAATAGATAAACAAAAATTATCAACAAAATTGCAGAACAAAATGAAAAAAAAAAAAAAAGGTTTACATCTCTCTAAAATTTCCGTTGGTTGTGAAACACATCCCCTCCCCTCCCTCCTCACAAATTAGCAAAACTGTTACAATTCAAAATAAAAACCATAGTTTGTACATTACAATTAATATTGAATTTTTAAAAGAGGCAGGAAAAGAATATAAACCAGCAGATAACGGTTATGAGTTTGATGCATCTTTTTTATCTTTATTAGTGATAATTTCTTATCATTAGAATGAGATAACAAAACATAGCATGTGGCAACCCACATAATAATAATGTAAATCTGATGTGGGTATTTTTACCTATCGTTTATATAACTTCAATTACTAGATCACATAATATTTTAACAGAAAAAAATATTTATTTTTATGTCAGTTTGATCGGGAAAAAAATGTATTACTTAAGTTTATCACTTATAAGTTATAGAATGAAATAATAAAAAAATGTAAAAGGTAATTGAACAAAATCCTCTTCCAGTGCCTGCTTGGTTAAAAAAGTCTTAACATTTGAAACAGAATATAAAAATTACAAAATAGAAATAATAAAAATGTACACGGTGATAGAAAAAATATCCGCTTCCGTATCTGCCTGATTAAACTAATGTCACATTTTAAACAGAACATAAAAAATTACGGATTGAAATAATATCTTTTATGCACTCTTAAAAAAGACCATATTTAAATTTGGCGGTCGTTTAGTACCTTAATGGGATTCTAAGTCAAATTAAAGGGGAAAAAATAATAAAGAAACGGAAGCATTAAAATTGTGCCATTATCGGACAATTTATTGGCGCCATCTTGGCGACTTTTCCGAGCACAGATAATTTCCCCCGCGCAGCGAAGACAGAACATTTTAAGTTGGAAGAAAAATCGGTTTCCCATGGGGCACATTTTCCTCCTTGGTGATTCAGCTGTTGCCATTTCCGTCCGTCGAAGCTCTCTTTGAAAAAGTTTTTAAGCCGTGGTTGCAGCTCCTGCTATTCGTCTGACGACGACAGCTGTTTTTGGAAGGGGTGGTCGCTTTCCCATGCGGCACCACGAGAACTCCTTGCCGAGCGAAGAATCGGTTGATTTTAATAAAAGGGACCGGAAACTATTGGGTGCTTCTTTATTGGCCTGATATTCATCCCCTCACATAAAAAAGGAAGGAAGAAATGTGTTCCACTAGGCTGGTTTTAACAAAACTAAACCACTATGCCAACCATGTTGACAACAAAAATACACACACAGAATTCTACGAAGTGATAAAAAAAACATTGAACTTTCATGGAAACATCGATACATTTCTTGAATCATATTATTATAAACCCATGAGAAGTTCTAGAGAGCTTGAATTGCATTTTAAATCTCCAAAATGAAATTAAGCATGCATATTGTTTGTAATTAACTCTAGACAACCATTGGGAAACCTTTTTTTTTTTTCTATCAATGTTTAATGGGACGCAGTTATGCAGCTAGGAAATAACCATTTTATTTATTTCGAGTTTACTATTGCCAAGGGTAGATTTTACAGAGAGCCGCAAAATATGGGAGTTTTAATTAAAGGCAAGAACTTTTATAACATCTCTGTTGTTCATACATTATGTAATCATTTCAAAAATTAAATAATATCGCCATAAGGACTAAAGGTAAATAAAAATTGGAAAATTTTGAATTGAAAACTCATGTTCTAAACAATGCTTAGCTTGTATTCGAAGCAAAAGATACTCTATACAATAAATAAATAACCCATGTTCTGAATGAAACTTTCAAAATAACAGACAAAAAAAAAATTAAGCCTAATCAAAAGAGATATCATGACTGCGCAGAAAATAATTCTTATTTTTTAAAAATAATTCTTATTCTTTTTTTAAATAATTTAATTTCCCTTATTTACTTGTCATCTATTTATTTTAATGATTTTTCTATTGAACTATTTCTTCTTTTTTGCATTACTGCCAGAAGAAGCTACTACTGAAATGGTATTATTGTTATCATTATTATTATTTAAGAATAACCGAATTTCCGAATACGCGTTGTTTTGTTATTCTTATTTTCAATTTACATTTAGTTTATACTGTTAATTCTTCGCATTATAAATACTTCATTTCCCTTTATGAAATTTTATCAAGTTTAAGTTTTTAACTTTTCAGCATTTTAAAACTTTTTTTCGTATAAATTATTACACCAATTATTTCATTTTAATCTTTTACGCTTTTATTTCTATAATCTTATAAACACACTATATTCTCGTACAGAGAGGCTCCCGATATTTAAAACATTCAACGTTTAAAATCTATGTTTTGAAATTCAACCAGCAGCTAAATTTCCAGATGAATTATTAGTCCATATTCCAGAATTTTTTCCGCTTATATTTCATGACAGTATTTTTGAAAACGGTGATACAATTGTATGGTAGTTAGAATAAAATAAAAATGCATTTGAAATTTATCAGTGGATTGTATCTTTAAGCATTTAACTTTACTTTTAAAGAACTAGAAGCAAATGTCAAGATGACTAATTTGGCTCAGCTAACATTGGACTAAATCAGATACTGGAAAGATAAACTAATATTTGTGTTTTCCAGCTACTGCAGTGTGCAATTGAGTCAGTACTTGCCAGTTTCTACGATTATATGTGATACACGCACAGCTGACTAATGAACCGAATCAAAAACAACAATTAGGCAGCGTAGAAAATTCAATTTACAAACGAAAAATACATTAAGTTATGTCAACCATTACCAAAGAAACAACTATGTTTGAATAAGAACACCTAGAATTAGTTCGTGGGGATGTTTTTTAACCTAATAAACATGTATGATTCAGGATTCTTACAGAAGAAAATTATTCAGAAGCATAATAAGCATATAAACAATGAAAAGAAAGCAAAGAAACCGACATATAAATAAAAAAAAGCCGTAAGACGAAAGGTATGTCAGTAAAAAACTAAAATAAAAGCGAATAAAAAATTAAAAGATAAGAAGTCGATAGGACAAGAAACGTTTGAAACAGACAGGGATTTTAGAATTGTTACATATAGCATGGACT
The DNA here is from genome assembly GCA_013235015.1 of Araneus ventricosus. Taxonomy (NCBI): domain Eukaryota; kingdom Metazoa; phylum Arthropoda; class Arachnida; order Araneae; family Araneidae; genus Araneus; species Araneus ventricosus. The sequence continues at coordinate 12,916 of BGPR01021901.1, forward strand.
AGTTAGATTCTGAAACTACACTAGGGGGCGCTTGGGAAGGATTTTCTTTCCACTTTCAACCGTGGTCAGATGATGAGGACGATACCTGCAACGTCAGTCCACCTCTTCAAACTTTCAAACCAATAGAGGAACATTTGACCCACGATGGATTTGACGCCTACCAGGTCTGCGAACTAGAAATGGCGATTATTGCAAAAAAAAAAAGTTTTTTTTCTTTCTTTTTTTTTCTGGCGGTTAGAACCGCTCAAAATAACCGGTTTTTGTATAAAAAATAAAAACAGAAAAAAATTTTCGGTGTTTTTTTCTAAAAAGAAAAGTTTGTTGACAGAGTTTTTTCTTAATAATACACAATAAGTAATTAATACAATATGTAATAATAATACATGAGTAATTATTGCAATAAGTAAATATTATAGACAAAAGTTTTTATTAACATTGTTTTCACAAGAAATTAGTTCATTGGCCAATATTTATCATCTAATCTGCTCATAGACTCTTTCAGCAATGTGTTGATCCGTGAGTCGATACCTCTCATCGGAAACAACATCATTCAATGTAGACATGTATAGCAACGGATTCCGAAACTCTCCGCGCTTTTGCGCATGCACCGGGCGGAGTTATTTTAATCAAAATAGGGGGGAAAGTGAAGAATGGAAGGGTGATGTTTACATTTTACTGAGCGTGATCTAACAAAGAACTCAGAAAATGCGCTCATACGACTCATTGCCTGACGCCCCTTTCCTGTGTAAAATCGTCCAAAAGTGGTAGTCTCGGAATCTGTTGCTAAACAGTGCTAATCTTTCGCACGCCACAGAACTTCCGACTAAAGATAAAGATTTTTTGGCTACAAAACACAGACGCCGTTTGCAGACAAAATTTATTAGTATTGTTTCTGCAGGAAATCAATCCATTGGCCAATATTTATCTGTTCATTAAGACTCTTTCAGTAGTCCGCCAACCAACAGACGCCTCGAGGAAACGGTTGTCGGCGATTGGCCGAAGATGATGAAATTCAAGGCTTTATAACTTGGTAAATTTTAGCCTAGTCGAACCTAAAATCAAGCTTATCTATCTTTTTTTTTTCTCCCGGTTTTTGGATTAAAAAAAATAACCGGTTTAAACCGGGGCAAAAAAATAACCGAAAAAACCGATTAACCGAAACAAAAAAACCCGGTTAACCGAAAGAAAAAAAGACGGTTTTCGGTTTAAACCGGCAGGTTTTTTTCCATCCCTACTGCGAACACGGTGGATCCGGCTTTGGGCTGGGAATCGGGTCTCGAACCCGACGGTCCCAAAGCCGAGATTTTGTCACGAGACCATCGTAGCCTTGAATCAAGTATTTTAAATAATAAATCAAATATAAGAACCAATACAACAAAAACTCAATTTACAAATTTCATCATAAAGATATTTCTTTAAACCGTGTTAAAGCCAGTTAACCAGCAGCTGAATTTTTCCATTTCGCAAATCAAATAAGATTACAAAGAAACAACAGACGTTCCTAGTTTTGTTTGCATTCCCGTGAAATCACAGAGATAAGAAAACCAGATCATTCCTCGTTTTGAATCAATGCGAAAAGGACATCACACTATCAGTTTCTACATTTGTTTCAAACTAAAGAATGGCATGCAAGGTGGGAAGAGGGCGACTTTTAATCGAATTCTTGCGCTCTGTGCACGAGTGACATCTGCCTCACCGTAATGTATGCAAGATTGAATTAGAGTGTTAAGACACTTGCAGTCGTTATAAAACCCAAAAATATTTTTACTTCAGTCTTGACGTATTTCTTTAAATCAATGAAATATTATATTAAAATCTTCAGAAGATATTTTAGATACTTCCAAGCAGTGGCGAATCCAGGATTCGGGTTGGGGGCTGAGGTCATAAAAATTTTGTATTGCAGCGACGAATGTCAAACACCATGGCTTATGAAAACCAAAACACTTTAACTTTACAGACTTTCCTCACCTGATAATAAGAATCATAAACAACACTACAATACTTTCGATAACTTAATAAAAAATACAATGAAGTAACTAGCCAAAAAATGTTTTCGACCGCGTCAACGCTACAAGTGGAATTACTAGAAAAGTAGGAAAATTTTCGAGCCTGTCAAGCCAGAAAGCAATGTTGTTACTATTTTATTATTTTCTTTAAATGAAAATTAAGAACAAACAGTTGTAGTGATTTTAAATAAAATCAAGAATTTTGGTTTAGCTCTGGGGGGAGAGCTGCAGCCCGAAGACCCCCCCCCCCTGGATTCGCCACTGCTTCCAAGCCATAACCAATTCGGTACTATTAAGCGCAAAAGCGGTGCGTGTTATCTGCAAGTGTCAAATAAACTTAAAGAGGGCGCTAAAATCCAGGTTTTGGCTTTTATACTTTCAAAACGGGAAGTCCCCGGTAAAAGTGCTTATTTGCCATTTTTAAAAGGCTCTCGATAGGTATTGAAGATCAAACTCTAGTGGTGAATGAACTATTATGAAAAATATGGTCTACTCTATATTTCAAAGCAGTTAAGAGATGTTACCTTTTTTTGTTTATTTGTTTTTAAATCGGTAAAAGTTGAATCTGAGTTCCTACTCGCAATTCGCCGTTAAATTTTCCACTACGAACTCCGTCAGCATCAAGAATTGTTCGTCATTCTAAAGAATACGTCAACCCGCAATAATTAAGTTTGCAAACAGTTACAACCGAATTTCATAAACAAAAACATTTTAAGTAGCAAAAACTAAAGTTGAGTCATCGCACAGGGAAGAAAATTCCCTAAAAAAAATATATAAAAATACTTGTTTTATGGGAATGAATAACTGTATTTATTTTAACTAGCAAATCACCTGCTCAAACATCGCTTCAAAGCTCCGACTGGCTTCGAAAACTGAAACTAGAAATAATAACATACTTTACAACTTCTTACCGAATAACAATAATGAAAAAAAGAAGCTGTTAATTTCTTCTAATGGATAAAAATCCGAAAGATGCTTTCACGATAGCTATAATAATGTGATCAAATCCTATCTCCTGCAGGAAATTTTTTCTCATTGCGCTAAACAATGCTGATGGCGGAACCGAAAGCCACGCAGGCATCACGCGATGAGGAAATAAAAATCGGCTATTGAATTCTCCCTTGACAGTGTAATAAAAGCTCAACAAACACTGATTAATGATTCCATCCGTGACGCAAGGCAATCTTGGGAAATCTACTTGCTCCAACTGGAAGTCCCAACTCATTAAGGAATATTCGATGGTTTTTATGGCGATCCATTAGAATCGATACTTAAAGATCGGTCAAGCTGGTTTCATTAAATCATACGGCGAAAGTTTAGTATTTATTTCCAGTGAAGTTTTCCTGGTAAGAGGCTATCAACATGCGAGAAGCTTCTTATCAAAAATGAACATATCAAGTTTACAAAGTTGGATTTTAGAAGTAGATATACAGTGACCTCTCACTTATGCGCGAACGCAGGGGACAGCGAAAACAACGCTCATAAGTGAGAGACGCGCATAAGTGAAAAACCACAAAAGGGACCTTAAAAGTGAAACATCAATACAGTGTACATATATTGTTAATTAATACTATGTATATACTACTGAAAAATGTAAATAAGATTAGTTTCAAAATGCAAATACGTGTATAACTTCCGTTAATTATTTTTTTTAATAACACAATGAGAATGGAAATGCTTCCGATTTTTTAAAAATCTCTCAAAATGTCGATTCTAGGACATTAAAATGCTCAGCTAAAGCTTTTTTCGAGGTACACGGATTTTCTTCGAATTTTTTAATAGCATCCATTTTAACGAAAGCGACAATTTCGTGCTTTTCGCCATTTTAAAACTTAACTATCTAATTAAAACTCCAAAGATGGTTCTTTCGTTAGCGATCAGTGCCACGTGGTACGTACCGTACTAACTTCTCTAATTGGTTGCTGTATAAATCAGACTTTTACTGACGTCAATCACAAGAACCCCCACGTACACCCCTGTGTATAAGTTAGAGGAATGCGTTCCTGGAATCTCAACAATAGAGGAATTCCTAGAAGCAGAGCAAAAAGGGTTTTTGTTCTGCTAAAAAAATATTTGAAGTAAGAAAATTTTTTCGACGCGCATAAGTGAGAGCTGCTTTTTTAATGCGGCGCATAAATGAATAAGAATTATCATTGTTTTCCTATATCCCTGGCCGGGACCGCGAAAAAAAGGCGCATAAGTGAAAAACGCGCATAAAAGAGAGCGCGTACAAGTGAGAGGTCACTGTATTTAGTTTTTTCAAAAAATGAGAACTTTAGCTAGAGCTTTACAAAATGGAGAAAATAAGTTTTAAGACAAAATGAGATAACGTTCTTGCACAGTATGGTACTAAAGCCGCGTTCCTACGGCCTGTCTTTCCACGAGTTCCGTCCGCAGTTTGCGTTATTCCTCCTCGTAGGAACAGGAAGAATCGACGTGGCTTGAGGGCTTGTAAGTGCATCTGTTGTTTCCCGCGTTCTGGCGGTAAATAGCTCGCACATCAAAGGAGGAGGGAGCGGCCAGACGGCGTCAGTGCATCCTTTCACTCGAGCGCTGCCGAGAGATTTGCCAAGCCACGCGCCGTGGGAACAAGGTTTAAGACAAAAAATTGTTAAAAAAAAACCGCATCTCAGAAAAAAGTCGATATGTTCACTTTTGATAAAAAGCTCCTCATGAGGAAAACAGGGGAGGAGGGGAGTAGAGATCTTGGATTCTTCGGCCCTCTACCACTAAAACCTAGCTATAATAAGACTATAAGAGACATACACATTCGGAATCTTAGCTAATTAGTGCTGTGCCATGTTACGGTAGTTACGACTATTTAAATACGCAATACTGGTTGGCTATCAGCAAATTAAAAAAAAAGAGAAAATAACAAAGAAAAGAAATAAAGGAAGATTAATTACTCAACTGTACAAATTAGGATGGTTGTTATTAATGGGGTTGCTGTTTAATCAATAAAATTACTATTACGCGTGTTGCTGTAAAACAGTTGATTTCGCTATAGCACTGAAGCTATATCGGTTCACTCTTCAAGCGCGTAAGGACCGGCAGGACTCAAGAAGTGTTGTCAGCAATGAGTTGCACTTTACTGATTGAGTAGCTATCTGTTTGTGAATAATGATTTGCTGATAATTAATCATTTTTTTCGATGGAATTCTTTTCGAAGACATGATGCAAATTGAAATGCTTGCTCTACGTATCTTCCTCCACATGCACTCACTTAAAAATATTTTACGGCGTTTTTTGTAACTGCTTAGTTATTCATAATTCACCGATAATTAATCATTATTTTTTGAAGGAGGTCTTTTTGTAGACATGAAGCACATCAAATGTTTGGTGTACTATCTTCTTCCACATGTATTCAGTTAAATGAAAATATTTCACTGCGTTTTTCTAACAGGCTAGAGAGCTATTCATAAATCACTCTCAAGTTATTTATTGAATAGCCACGCCAGTAACACACCAGCATTATTAATAGAGTCTAACCATTGCTACGCTTTTCAAAAACGTTTAAGATAATTTACATTTTTACTGCTATTTATTAAGCATTCCCGCCATAAATTATTTATTACACAAATTATAATGTACTTAGACAGAAAATAAACAAGAACTTGGCTTACAAGATTTATTCAACGTTTTTTTAATGCCGCAAAAATTTCATCACATTATTAAATAATGTGATGAAATAACCTGCAAGTTGAAAAGAAATTGAATAAATTCCATTAAGTGATGAAACGCCAAACGATTTTTTCTTAAAGACAATTTAATTACAAAAGATTAGAAAATTTAAAATTAATTACTCCCGTTCAAATGAAAAAGTTATTTACTTTATTATCTACTTTCAATTTTTAAATGAAAAAAAAAATCCGTCACACATTTCTCAAAGAAGTAACTGTTGAAGATTAGAATGAGGAAATTAATTTAAAGAAAAAGCTTTATAAAATTCCAAAATATCGTTCGATATAATCTTATTAAGTTTCAAGCATAATTAAGAATTCCCAAATAAATATTTAAAATATCTAAGCAGAAATAAGATTCTCCAATTTCTCATGTTATCTTTTAAAAATGAATTTTATAGCCAAAAGGATATACCAAAAGAACCATGTATGAAGTAATTTTAGAAGTGAATAATTTTCTCAAATTCTGAAAGTTTTTTTTAATGTAATAATGAATGCATGGACATTTCTTTCTTTTGTTTTCACCAATTGAAAAATTTAACCGATTAAAATTTTTCATTACAGGGATCGAAGGAAACTGAATAAAGGTGTTCCATTTTCAAGAAAAATAACATATATAATCGGTTTAGGAAAACATATGAATTACATTAAATAAGTTGCCCTACGAATAAGGAATGTCGAATTAAATGCAAATATATATAAATAATAATAATAAAATAAATATAAAAGAATTAAGTCGGTCCTTAATACCTATAAAATACCACATATTAAGATTAGTTTTCTAACAGAACAAGAAACTTATGTACAAGAGGCAAGATTTTGAACTTATTAAAAAATTTAAAGCAAAAAAACGTTTTAATAGTTAAGCATTTCAGCCAATCAAGTGGTTCGCCTATTTGAATATTTGTTTACATGTAACAGACTGTAACGGATTTAGTGAATTAAAACTGTCAACTATTCTATTTATACTAACAGTCTGGTTGGAAAATTGAGAAATCTAAGTTTCACGCCAATTTCCAATCCCAAAATACGAGAACAGCACATACATTTATCACGCAACAATTTGTCGTTTAAAAAATTGTGCAACATTAGCCGATTATCACGGAATAAACAACTAAAAAAATGGCGATATCAACTCCTTATCGCTTACCATACCTAATTCCCGAAAGAGTTTAACGCTCTTTTTTAAGCACTTGTTGAAAGTTAAAGAAAAGAATCATTAGCGATCACAGAGACAAATGTTGGCTGAATGCCATGGTTTCAAGGGATGCAAAATGAAATTTATTGTGAAGTCACTGCTCCTTACGCATAAACATAGTCTCCAAACCGATACTGTAAATTAAACTGACTGAAGTTTCAACCAGTGATTCGCAATTCTTACAAAAGCATGACATTAAAGCAAATTAAGAGTATAATACAACCTCGGTTACCAGAACTGGGGGACGCTTTGGATAACGATTTTGACGTGAAAACGTCTTTCCGCTCGTTACAGTGATAGTCGGTCGAACTTTCTTGTTCGACAAAATACCGTCAGATTTGAATCGCTAATAACTACAAGTGTAATAGTGCGAAAAGAATGGTTGACCCCACAACGGATAGATCATGTCTATAAGAGTTTGTCGCATGGTATTGGTTTTGCATGTTACGTCATCGTACCAGTGTAGGCGCCTGCGCGTGATTGTTATGAAGTAGCTTTATGTAAGGTTATAAATAAGTGTAGCATGGAAACGCGTTTAGCTAGGAGGTTGACTCTGGTGTCATTTTAAAGAGCCTGAGGAGTATTACTAGGACCCAAAGTGAGACCATAAAAATATTTATCAGAATATAAGTAAAAATCGGTATTAAATTGAAAATTTTAAACTCCGCATGTTTTTTTTTTTATTATTATAGCATGCACAGTTTTCTTTCGAATTGTACGAAACTTACAGAATACTTGACAATACGTAAAAGAAACATTGTATTAAAATTTGAATATTACGGGAAATATGAGCATTTGTAGTAAATATTGTTTTACTGCGCATACGCGAAATGTAGTTCTATATACTGTGAACAGATGGCGCCATCAAAAGCTACTCTAAATAAAACATAAGAAAGGCGCAGTTCGGGTCCGTGACGTAGATTTTTCGTAAAAACGCCGGGATAAAATCATAAAACAAGTATTAATATGCAATTTAATTATCAGTCTCTTCAATACAATATTTGCACAGAGTAGTATAATGGTTACAGAATAGATAAATTACAAGTTTATCGCATGTATCAAGGGTCTGTGGTAGCTTGTGATTTATCTATTCTGTAACCGTTATACTACTGTGTAAATCTTCTCTTCTCTCTGATCTCTTCATTATACTATCTGTGTAAATATTGTATTAAAGAGATTGATAATTAAATTGCATATTAATACGAAACACTTCTTTTATGATTTTATCCCCACGTTTTCACGAAAAATCTACCATTCATGGGCATCTATTACTATTTTGTATCTAATTACAATATGTAATTCTGAAATATTTGAGTATAATACGAATTCAAAACTCCCTTTGTAGGCTACACTTAAGTACTTTATTAAAGTTAACGCTCCGTAGGGCGCAATGCGCCTGACAGGCACAGGTAAACAATCTCGTAATTAAATATTGTTAATACCCATTCATTTTAATTTTATCATTCTAGAATTAATCAATGTCCTTCTAGGGAAGGCTTAAAAGAACAAGTAGGAATATCGTTGTAAAGAAGTCTCGTCTTCGCGGTTATTTCCGTGCAGTACAGTACGTGTTTATTGGATTTAGGATTTCAGAGTCATTACGGATAAACCGGGTTTTCGGTTAACCCGAGTTCGGTTAGCAGGGGATTTACAGTAGTATGAAAAAGAAACTGGTTGAGGAAGTATAGACTGAGGAATTCAGTTAGATTCCACGAATCTTGATCCTCATAATTAGATTGATTTTAATTTGTAGCCGTTATCTTACATAATTAGAAGGAAATAAATTAAAATAAAAGCAGAGAGGGGCAGTTCATCCAGTGAAAGGTATCTGATGAAATTTAAAAAAGGCCGGAGAAGGTATTAACGCCGGTGAGAGTGGCTCCTTAAAAGAGAAATTGTCAAGACTCAATGATGCAACATTGGAGATTATGAAAAGAAGATTACTGCCACAATCGGAATTTAAGGGTGTAATTTAACGATAGCGGCAGGGTAATAAACGGTGACAGTTAGTGAGTTTCCATAAATAATATTTTACCTAACACATATACCTAGCTTTTTTGCACATAAATTTAACCAAGGTTTAACCGTCCTCTAATAAATTATTGCTTATTTGCAAAAGCTTTCTAAATAAAAATTTAAAAGGAAAAAAAATCCTACCAATAATAAACAACTTTATTTGAATCATATTTGTTCTTCTCGTTCGAATGTTTATTTGCAGAAACCACATAAGTCATGTATCTTTTCTTTCAAAATTGCGGTAATGCTGCTTTCATATTCTAAAAGTGTATTTACATAATGAGTGAAGAAATGACACAAGTCGAGTAAAGTCAAATTATGTGTATATAAAATCTACCGGGTTATAAAAAATCTAATCATCGATTTAAAAAAAATTAGTTTTTTTTTTAAAGCTCCCACCATTTTGATATTATTGACGCAGGTGGTTTCTGCAATCAACGATTCATTTATAATATTGTCCGTTGAATACAATTGACACCGGGGGTAACATACTAAAATCTCAGTTTATGTTAATCATGACATTTTCTTTCATAATGTTAAGTTACGAATTAAAGCAAAATTCATTGCAATTATGATAAGACGATGCAAGGCTCTTAGAATCAACTGGAAATCGCTAAATTAACGCCGTTGTTCGTTACCACTAAATTAGAAGATACCGTTGGTGTATTTGTCATTGTGGTTGGTGGTTCATTTGTCATTGACAATAATTGGTGAACTTGAATCAGACAATCCTCTTGAACTACGAGTTTTGTGTTTACTTTTATATTCTTGCATAATCAAAAACAATGCGATGACGATATCATCGACATTGATTAAATTTTAAAACTTTTCCTCTACAATCAATCTTTATAACAAACACTACAATAGAGGTTGCAGGTTATTTAAGTTCAAATTTCGATAAGTTCTGCATTTCAGCATTATTATTGTTTTTCACACTGACAGTTTTATCATATTTTACATCAAGAATCATTCATTTCAGGTGATGTAAAAAAGTTTAATAACATCCACACATACAAATATGATTTATTTTTTCCTCATCCTTCAGTGAAATGAATAATATCAAATAAATGAACTCCACTAAAAATGAAGATTTGCTTACAGAACAGATTATATTAGATTACGAAAATTGCGCTTTTCACAGTGTATCAGATAATAAATGAAAGTAACAACTTACATATGAAGTGAGGATTGCGAATTGTAACTTCGGATAGAATTTGACCTGTAAGGAAAAAAAAAACACATTTTGAGGAAAAAATTTACAAAAACATAGATATTACTTACAGAGAAAGGAAGAGAGATTCAATTATGTTAAAATATTAAGCATATAAAATAAAAGAAACATACATTGCTGGAATTTACAAATTTCTCCGAAAAGATATATTTCACATTAACATAAACAAAACGAACATTTACAACACGAATTAAAAATTTATCGAAATTAAATAAAAAAAAGTTTTATTTGAATGCAAAATTTATGCGATATCTCGCTACGTAATTGTTCTATTATACAGATTTTAATTCGAAACTTCGAAATGTAGCATTCAAGTTTTTTGATTGAATGTTTATTTGATAAGAAACTAAGCTTTTTACTCTTAATAATAACATTAGTAAAAGAATTTGGAAAAAGACGGAAAGAGAGATACATAATTGTGTCAATCCTATTTTTAAAAAAATAGAAATCGTTTTCATATTTCTTAATTCATGAAAAGATAAGCACATAACACATTATTTGTTATAATAACATCGCTCTTTTATAAATAAAAGATATACCAGAACTCTAATATATATAAACAAAGTTAAAACTAAGCTTTCTCCATTTTAAGATTTATTAGCCTATAGGTTAAGATTGCGTCCTATTGATGGTATCGATTGTAATGATATCTACTGAAATTAAATTTGAGAAAATTTATCAAATATTTTACGAGTAAATCTATTAAGTTTTTATTTTTGAAATAATCTAAATATTTATATAATATTTCTATTTTTAAATGTTGATAATTAACCTCTACTGAACATGATATTCCTCATATTGTTTCATTCAACAGTTTTTTTTATATAATACAAATATTTTTTATATTCTTTCATAAATTTGAGTTTCACCGGCTACACATGCATTCCACAGCATCGGTTCATAATATGCTAAAATTTCAAAGAATTTTTTTGAGTTAAAAACAGCAAAATAATTTATAAATACTATATCAGCATAAAATTCTGGAAAAAGTAGAATCCTGGCTTGCAAAACAAAAAAGGAATTCGGCTATTATTGAAAAAAATTGACGAAATAGTTAAATATTGTGTGACCTTACTATCGAAAAATATGTTTCGAAAAGGTGCACCGTTTTTTAAAAACTTATCACATACTGACAAAAAAGATGAAAACGTTTCTAAGCCAGAAAGAGAAAAAGACTACCATCAGACATTTTCTTTTTCTTTTTTAACGTTCATTAAACCAAGCTCAGCGAAATCAGAATTAACGATTCCAGTAAAAGAAGCAGACCGATAAATGATCAGTTTCAAGGCCAATTTGTGTACAAACAAAAATGTTACTTTGTTGCAGCTGCTAATTTCATGGGAAACCATTAGCAAGTTATTTAACATAAAAACGAAACAAATGGTATTTAAAAAACGTGGATTTTTTTAAAAAAAAATGTCATCTTACATCTCATTACGATTACTAATAATGGATAAAAAGAAACAGAATGGATTTTAAAATTAAAAACGGCAAGTTTATAATAGCGTCATATGATTTTTCAATGAATGAAACTTAAATGGCAATTTCACCTTAACTTAAAAAGATATGGTAAAAAAAGATTCCGAACGCCGTTAAATGTTACACAAAATAAAATGATATGATATATTCTACTAAAAAATTTACTATAAAAATCAATAAATTTCGAATTAATGGACTCACCTTCATACGTTTACTCGACTTAAAAGAGGTACAGACAATTTCGATATAGATGGTGTACATGTTATAAAGCTCTGCAATATAGCTCGAGAGATATAGAAACTATAAAATTATATCTTTCTCTTTTAAAAACATAAACGTATAAAACGCAAAAGTTAAATCAAACGAATCTTATAAAACTGAATCTTTGTTTCCTTATTTAGTTTTACGGAATTAATTTGTCGCAATACTTTCAGAGCAACCTTTTTGCTCATATAAGTTATCTATATTTGCTCTGAGTAACTACGGAATCTACGATAATGTTTAGTAAAAAATGATGAACGAATGAGAATTTGTGCAATAAACAACAATCGGAAATGTAATACTTGATATCAATCATATCGCTTTTTTTTAGCTATTATTTTGCATTGAATCACTTCCAATTTTTAATATTCCAATTGCCACTTTTCAGGCACGTTTGTCGATGGCATATTTAACTCACAAATTGATAGAGATTTGTGGAATGAAAAACAAAAGATTGCAGTCTGGAGTTACTAAACAGTAAATTGTAAGATGTTTCAATGACGATCATTGCATTCACTGATGAAGATCCATTAGGATTATTTTAATATGAAGCTACCGATTCTGAAATGATATCAATACTATAAGTAATTTATTATTTACAAGATCTATCATAGATAATAACTAATTATATTAGCATACGAAATGACTTATAGTAAAAGAAAGAAGTGTGGCAACTTCTGTAACTACTGCAGGTTTCGAACCACGGTTATGGGTTATTGACTACGAATGCTTACCATGCTTTGAAGAGCGAACCGTTTTAGATCCCGATCCGTTTTTTGAATGCACACAAAACAACCAATCCACTGAACGGTTTTAAACCAAATAACACAGACCCCGGGGTTCCAGAAAAACTAATGAAGTTCAATTTGTCGAAGTAGGGCGCCTATCTAAAAGGGAAGACATCAAAAAATTTCACTGCAGCATCAATTGGCTTTATCGCAACTTGACATGACCCTCAATTTTACACAAAACCAATATACTCCTGCCACCATCAATATCGAGGTAGTGAAATGCATTTACTGATTAGGAGGTCTCATGGCAGGAAAGCAGGCCACGTGCATTTTGGTCCCGTTGCCGGTGACAACCAGAGGTACGTGACTGCAGAACATCGAATGTTCCAAAGATGTGTCATTCTTATCGCCATTTTTTTT
>BGPR01021902.1:0-25935 GCA_013235015.1 Araneus ventricosus
TTTTACGCTAAGGTCCAAAGTTTGGCAGGCTGCGAGTTTTTCTTTTACGGAAACGTGGCAACATTACAAAAAAAAAAGTTTGTATTTATAGATGGTGAAGCCGTCTAAGCTGTGCAATGGTGTCGCTTTGAGAATTAGCTGTAAGAAGATAATTTTCTTACAACATAATTCATTGATTATGGCCTTAAGAAACAAAGTTCCAATTAACATTAGAATAGAGGTTTGAAAAATAGAAAAGTTCTTTAAATACGAGATTTCTTTTGTAGACTATTCTTAGGTACTTCCCATGATTCAATGCCTTCTGTTAAAATGATCGTTTCTTAGCTACCGTTTTAAAAAATATCTCAAAATTCTTGTATTGTTATATCTAAATTATTTCGTTATATATTCTTATGTCTAAATGTTTTCTCATTCTAAATTCAACATTTAAAATTTATTAAGTTATGAATTTGTGGAGATTTTGAAGAATTCATGAGTTTTTTCAAGACTATAGTGATATTATTAATCAATAGATCTAATATATCTCAAAGTTATGAAGCTATTTTGTATATACAGTTTAATTCCCTTCATGCCAAATTGCAGGTACTTTTACTGTAGAGCTTGATGTAATGTTAGCTTTTCAAAGATTGTCTAATGATGATTTATATTCATTTAATCCTTACGACGACTTGATAAGAGTTTCCAAATAGTAAAAATATGACTGCAGATGTGTTGAATCTAGCCAAACTAACATTTTCTAAGGAAAGATCATGAACTGTTTTTTTCAGGATACCTATTAGAGCATTTCCCAAGATAGTGAGAACTATAGAGGAATCTCATTCTTGTGAATAATTCTATTTTTTATAGCGTTCTTTTATTTAATATATAAAAGCAAATGCTATCTTGGTGAGTTCTTTGAAAGTCAATTTTAATTTATGTGGGAGGTGTTTTGTACTAGTACAATATTTCAGCCTGCTAACTTGTATGAAATTAGCTAGCAAAAAATTCTTAATACAAAAATTGTTTGTTATCATACAAGTGATATTGCTGTTTTAATTTAAATTTTCTACTTGGATGGCCTGGCTACGTCTTACTCATTTTCTGCCCATACAGCTATGAGTGCCTTCTAGTACAGGAAAAATATAAATACATTAATTACTAAAGTAAATTTAAATTATTTAGTTGTTATGAAGTTCTAACTAAATTCATTTTAAACTGAAACTAAACATCCAATTACTAAAACTAAATAACTTCAACCATGAAATTAAAATCTAGTCTTTTATACCACATATATGCAAAACGTTAGAGGAGAGATTTGAATGCTAAATGGCTGACAAAAGATGTTAATAAACAAAATTATTTCAATTTCAATCAGAAAGCAGGCACTCCTAAAATTCTTGCACACAATTGAATGTTTCTTCAAATAGCCATTATCTTCTAACTTCATTCCAAATAAACTCTTTAAATATCCACACTTTCAAATGAATGGTTGTTTGAAAAAGCTTCGCTACATGTATGCACGCTCTGCATGCTAATTCTTTTATTTGAAATAAGAAAAGATATAACTTTTCTCTGACTTTGCTATTTATATTATTACTATTAAAAAACCTCTCAGAAAAATTTGGAGTTTTGAAAGATGACTTAACCTTACTCACAAACTTTTACTTAAAAAAGACACTAAACGTGATAAATGGCTTAAATATGGTCAGATTCTGCAATTAAAAATTATAACTAATAATAATTATTTACTTTACCTTTTATAAAATAAAAAATAGACTTTTTCAAAATTTAAAAAATCTAAAAATTTTTTTGCTTTTACTAAATAAAAGCCTTTATATACGCTTTTTCCCACTTAAATACGATAAAAACTTCACATGAATAAAAGAACAGAGTCCTGTCACAGTTAATCATGTTCTGTAGCTCCGGAACTCTGTTCCATGCTGGCATTAAACGCTTGACTGTCGTGGTGTACATCTGATTGATCTATTTCAGGGTGATTCCCCAACAGTCTCCAAATGGTCTAAAGGCTCTTTCTTCTGACGATTTTGTATTTTATAATTTAATCTGCCCGGCTAAATCTATCTTGAAAATTCCCGTTGTTTCATCAACCAAACTAAATCTGCCGAATCGAATGTAAACAAACAATCGGTGAGCTTGCCAAAGCAACGGTGATTAAGAAATCTGATCCTTTTGTCACCACCACGTAAGAGAACTATATTATAGATATTCATTCTGGGAAAAGGAATTATGGGAATTGGTACCTACCTTTCTAGCTGATAACCTTTCATCTAATGAACCTGGCTGAGATTTTCGCTAACCTTATTACATATTCCAATGGGTAAAAAAAATTTCATGCCTAATTCAGATAAATCCAAATTACTAAAAACAGATTTTTTAAAAATACACTTTATTAATTCCGTTTTAAAAGTAAAACTTTAAATTATTTTCTATTTTAGTCTGTTCCTTGACAATTCCTTTTGACATAAATATTATGAAATCCTGAAATCGATTTTTTCCGGAAATTAAGATGTAAATTAAATTAAACAAATTGACTGATATCATGTACTTTGAAAATGTTGCGCGTATTGTCATCGATAGCACATAAGTATACAAAATTTTAGAACCAGTACAGGATTGGGGAAATCTGGTGGCCTTGAGGCCGTATGTGGCTTCTTGAGTTTCATATGCGTACTTTTACCAGTTACTTACAAATCAGTAAGTGAAATATATAATGGTTCGCATAAGGTCTAATTGGATGGCCTTTGCCTAATCTCTCACAAAATAATTTAATGATAATTTCCACTCCTGCTCCAGTGCATACCAGAAAGTGAGAGAAAAATTAATTGTAAAATTCTATCAAGTATAAGCAGAAAATAAGATAAGACTAATAGGAATTGTATAAATAATTACCTTTATTTGTAAAAAAAACAACAGATGTATAAGCAATACAAATATGTCAGTAATAAAAATCAGAATGAGGAGAGATAAAAATATGACTAGATTTCAGTAATGATTTTTCGATAATCTATTTGTAGATTAGGAGGGTTTTGTATTTCTATATGTTATAAAGTTGATAAGAATTTTAGGATCTTAATTTTTTAGAAAATAAAATTCTAACCATTATTTCAATATTTTTATTTCTAAAAAAACAGAGTGTCAGAAGGGACTGGTGTTATGGCCCAGCCTCAGGATTTGGATGCTGTCTAAAATTGAAACCAGGATTCCATCGAAAAATCACAGTATGAAGATCCATGCAATCTAAGTGTCGAGGAGTCAGAAATCTTACTACATTGATGGGGTGGAAGTTTGAGTAGAAAAGTATCAGTCCGTGGCTGTCCTCGTCCTGACTGCGGTCTAGAAGCATCCTGAAATAGCCTCGCGTTGTTTCCAAAACGGAACATAAATATAGCGAAGTAAAACCTTAATTAAAGAAGCTGGTACATATTGTTACAACATGGAAAGTTCTCTTCCCAGCAATGGTATCTTATGGTTGGGAAGAGAGCTTTTATGCTAAGGTTAAGCAGAGTGACTTAAAGGACTGTTATGATAATTCCCCTGACCTTTATGACCATATCGAAGGATTTTATGACAAATTTCCATGATCTTGGCGACAAATAGATGATTCCTCAAAAAATGCAACCCTTTTCCTGATATTCTACTATTAATTCGTAAAAAAATTTTGTGTGACATACCAAAAATGGCAACCATTTTGAGATCAAAAAGTAGGCAGTAAAACACTAACTATTATTTTTGTGTAGCAACACCAAAGATACTTTTGGGTGTAATCAAACACTAGGATAATTCTTGGTAATCAAACACCAGGATAATTGTGTAACTAAACACTAGGAAGAAATGTTCCTTTACACTTACTTTGTGTAAAAGTGAAGCTGCTATCATTATTTTGAGTCTAGTAACACTGTGCCATTGTATCTATGTAATACATAAAATATTTTAGAGATCCTGACACGAAACACCATCAAAAGTAAGAAAATCCGCTGGTTATTCACATACTTAGAAAAAAATAACATCTACCTATAAGATATTATTAAGGAATATTATATAAAATATAGTTATACATGAAAGCTTGCCTTCAAAATAATACAAAAAACAATAATATGCTTAAGGCATATAAATATACGTGGGTGTGTGTATATTAAACAAATCTTATTACAAAATCTGAAAACCTTAATTTCTTGTGTGGTATAGCCCGAGAAGTTCTAAACTGAAATCTGGCTAAAAAATTATTTTAAAAATAATCCAACAAAACTTTGAATCACAGGAGTTAAAATAAATATTCTGACAATGAGAACACACTTATCTCCTGTCAACTAAAAAAAGTCTGTGCTATCTATATTAAAAAACAGCAAACTGATAAGAATAAAATAAAATCATCTGCCCATTACTGCTCACAGTGTTCTTGTGGGAGAAAATACAAAGTATTTAAATCCATAAAAAAACAAATGTCGAATATTACAAATGAAAGACTGCAAATATAATATAAAATGGTAATAGAAATATAAATATATCAATTATTGTAGCGCAAATTTAAATTATTTCAATAGCAGTTCAATCAAATCTTTTAAAAAACTCTAAATCTAAACTTAAATTAATAAAAACTAAATAATCAAATCTTAAAATTGAAAATTTATCTTTATACTCATATATATGTAAATGTTATAAAAGAAATCTTGAATGCTAAAATGTATGATAAGATGTCTTCTAATAAAAATTATTTTCATCAATCAGAACTGTGTGTAATTTAAAACTCTTGCGCTACTAACTGAATTCTAACAGCTCTTACGAGCCCTGTAACTTCATTCCAACAAACTTCCTCTAAATATCCACACTTATCAAATAGTAAATCTGTTGCCTGTGAAAAGCCTGCCATGGCATTACCCACTGCACACTATTTAGCAAAAAAAAGATATATTCCTTTTCTCACTGGGTAGTCATATTTTATATGTTAAAATCTTAGAAATTTGAGTTTCGAAAGATGAGTTAACCTGCATTTCTCCAACTTTGCTTAAAAAAGTTAGTACACTTTCTCAAGTGATAAATGTATTTTAAATATGCTGAGATTCACTATTCAAAATTATAAATACATACTACTTTATTTTACTTACCTTTATAAATTGACAAAATAGCCTTTATTCAAAATTTTAAAAAAATTCTAAAATTCTTGTAATTTTGATAATTCCAAAATTTTAAATATGCATTTTGCTAATAAATAATTATCAGAAAAGCTTCTTCCCAAATGTATATACATTCAATAAGTAATAAGGTATCTAAAGAAAAAAAAAGATATAACTTTTCCACTTGGGCAGCTATTTATATGTTAAAACTTAGAAATTTGAGTTTTGAAAGATGAGTTAACTGCATTTCTCCCAACTTTAAGTTTAAAAGCACTCCCTCTCTGCAAGGACAAATGGCTTTAAATATGTTGAGATCTACTATTCAAATTATAGTCATTACTAATATTTTATTTACTTTACCTTTATAAATTGACAAAATAGCTCTTTATTCAAAATTCTAGTAACTCCTAAAATTCCTTGCTTGACACTCAAAATTTTAATATAGTTTTTTCACAGAAATAATGATCAGCCAAGCATGTATATACGTCAAAATAAATTGGTTCAATTTAAATGCACAGAGAATATTAATCAGGGCGAATCTGAACTAGGTTTAGTAAAAGAAAATTCTAGAAGCATATACGAATTAAATGTAATATTCTTAAATGCTAAATGATACTAATACATAAATAAAAGAGATGATTCATGAAAACTCAATCATCTCGATATACAACCTTTCTAACGTTTCTGTGCGTAACAGCAGCAAACTAACGGAAATGCAAAGTTGTTTATAAATAACTCCATTGCTGCTTATCGGAGACTATTTCAAACGACAAAACTGGTTGTTTAACAGGTGAAAATAATTTACGAAGGTGCTCAGGGTGTGAGCAGGTGTAAGGATTCACCAGCATTGGTGTTGAATGCAAAACACCACTGCTAAAGTGTATAAGGACGCTTGATTTGCTGTTAACTTTAAATAAAGTGTTTGTTACGCAGTTTTAAGGTTTTTTCAACACAAATTTAGAAAAGAGACATTGCCTCCACAGTTTTACAGTGAGAGAAGGGAATACACGAGAAAAAACACCATGCTGAGTCACGGCCTGGGAGAAATTATTTAAGGACGGATTCCTGTGTTCTAGAGAGTGGTCTTGATCATGGTAATGCTTGCTCTTAGCGAGAAGGCGCTTCGGAGTTCATCTGCTCGCTGTGATTCTAATCAGCTGCGGATGGAGCTGTTTTGCGTTTAAGTATTTGTTGACTGTTTGTGTGTTAGATACGTAAGGCTGAACTGTCATTACCTGTGAATTGTTGTTCATTTACATCTGGTAATCTGTGCAAGGATTATTGTTTCCTGTACCTAGTGCTAGTGCTTTCCAGCATTTGTAAATAAACCTTCATTCTCCTTTACCCTGCAAGTTGGATCTGTTTTTACAATACATCCACGAGAGACCTTTTGCTACAATATAAAGAATCAATCGAATTGTCTGGATAAACGATGTGGTCCAAAGTTTCGTATTATGGACATCTTGTACATATCTCCTAACCTGGAATCAGGATGACTCTAGGCGATGCTTATGAACTGGCATTCCTATTTCAAATGTACCAATCATACCAGCTTAGCCTTTTGAACTTACGACTGGATTCAGAGATTTAAATTGTGTAATGTATCTAGTCTGGACTGAATACACTGTTTAAGGGAGATTTGTGAGGTGACGCTTTTTCAAAATCTGATCAGCGTCTGTTTAATATCAGAATAGACATTTTTAAAATCGGCTTGCAATTGGACAGACGATAACATGCGCGCAAGTAAATGCGAGACATATATTTTCACTGAACGGATGACACCCAACGCATGACATAAGCAGTTAAATAAATGCATGCGCAAAATTTTGTCAAAGTGGGAACCGCGTATATTGAAAATAGCTACTTAAATATAGTCTATTTTTCATTGCGTTGAAATGAAAAATAATGTTCTTCTCAGCAGGAATACTAGAGTGCGCTGACGCGGGAGGGGCGGGTCCCAACAGGGCATAGACCTAGCTAAGGGGAAAGGTAATGAAATTATCCTCAAATTTTCTCCAGTATTATTTATCACTACAGCTTGAATACCCTGTACAAAGAATTTCCTCTCGATGGGATACAAAAAAATTTCCTTCTACATGGGGAATTCGTTTCAGACCTCCTCCTGGCGCCAGCCCTGATTCCTCAGGAAAAGCATTCCTCTGCCGGTTTGGTCAAATTTAACCTCGAAAACCGGCAACAGGTGAGAATCCACTGCCTCAAAACTTGAGGTAATTTTTCTCTCCAAAACAGAATGGACTCCCGTCTTTCCAGAATTCCGGGGAGGTCGACACCTAGGTTTCCTGTGACCGATGGTCACCGATAGAACGAACTGCATTTTTTGCAGAAAAAAATTCAACCAGTCAGTCTGCCCAGCGCCTGAGTCTCTGCCTTTCTGAATGGGCGGCTGAGGCGGGATAGAGCTATAGGGTTAATAGAGCCTACCACTTTTCGTTTAGGAATCTCGAAATTTTCATCCTCTCCATGGTATCGCTAAGTCCTTAGGCCATATAGTTACCAGTTCTCCTGACGCATTTGGTACACTTATAACTCAGAAAATCTTGCAATTTTTTCTCTTTCTTTTCTAGAAATGTGTCTGAGCCTTCGTATATATAGGTAAGCTAATCGACACACTGATATAAATGACATTGTGACATTATATGATAGTTTTTTCATAATATCTATAAAGGTGTCTTCATCACTTCACTCTCACCCCTTGTCCAGTCAGAGCGATTGAATAACATCGAAAAGAGCAATCAATTTGAATTAAAAATAATGAACTCTAAAACTGCTTTATTTCTTAAAACACGAAAAACTGCATCATGCTTAAGTTATAATAGGTTTAATCAACTGATGTGATAGTGCAATGGAATTAAAATAATTTGAAACTTAATAAACTTTCATAATTTTAACAAATAAAATAATTTGACTCTACCCTTGACTTTCCAGAGTCAATCTAAACTGTCGTACCGATCGATGAGAGATCAAAATTTTTTTAAAAAATTTATAAATATATAGATAAAATAGTCTATCAATATTCAAATAAATCAATGAAAGATCATTTTTTCACCATTAATGAATAAAACATGTTTCGTCATTAATTCTTCTCGAAATTATGAAGAATCTGAGAAATTTGTATTTAATTTTTTAAATAATTAAAATTTGAATAAATTTTAATAAAAACTCGCTCGAGGGTGCGCATCTTCGGCATGCAAAATATATATGTACCTAAATTTGATAGCTTGATTTAGTGGAAAAAAGGGAGGATTTCTCTTCTGCGATGGTACACGTCTGTTACTAAACAAAACGGACACCTCCACGCGTTAGGCATAATTTCAGATAATAACTGTTTAGCTATATTTCTTTGGTGGTGTAAAAATACACATTTTCGTCATAAAGATAGTTTGAGAAGAGTCTGGCAATATTCTTACAATATAATGGGAAGCTTGGATGAAATGATTAAAAAGAGATTAGATTAGAGGACTGAGATGTTTATGAGGACCAGAGAATCCGTTCAGATGAAGTCAAAATGATTCTCAGCCGACTTGGGTTTTTCTAAAAAAAAGTCTACTCAAAACTGGAAAATTTTTTATTCTTACTAAACCTTCCCTCAATCTAAATTCAGCAATCCTTTAAGAAATTCGTTCAATACGATATAAAATGAAATTGAAATAAAAAACCCTTTTCACACTTCAGGCCAAAAGCGGTTCAGATAGCATTCACTTGGTCAAGGCATTACGTCAAAATCAATTGCGGGGTTCGGTCCTGAGTGGACAGAATTTTGTCAGTGTTCTTTCACTTACTATTTATTACCGTCTTCTGCCTCATGCTAATTCTTATTATCACCTTAATTGGATTCTTTTAATCCTTGAAACTTAAGGTTCCAAATATTAAACATTTTCTTGATAGTCTTAAACCACTTTTTTCCTCGTGTTCTTTGCCGCGTGATCTACATATTGTAGTTTTGAAGTTTTCTTCAGAGTAATATTTTTTTAAAACTTATAGGAAAATAATTTTACTAGATTTTATTCTTTCCAAATATGATATATTATCGATAAATTTGAAATAACTCTAATGTAAATCCATCCTACCAATTTACAAATGTACTAAATTAAGAAAAAAATAAAAATACTGTTTTAAAAATCACAGTTTCATTAATTAAATAAAAGTAATTTTCTTCATTTAATTATTTTCTATACATTTTAGTTTAATTTAGAATTTATTATTTATAAATATAAATTTTTTCCTACAATTCTTCTTAAACTCCATGAGCAGATGAACTCACTGGCAATAAAATAAGTTAACTGGTTAGAGATAATAAAATTTAAAATGATTAAAATATAGTGCAGGTTACACAAGAAAACACGAATGCGAATTTTAAAGAGATGAAGAAATACTGTAAATAACATTTTATCGTACTATTGTACCTGCAAATAATCATTTCATCTGCCCGTGCAGTACATACAAAATAATGTTTTATTCTAAACGCAGTACCAATGCAAATGATGTTCTATTCAATCACAATGCTTCTCAAATAACGTTTGATTCAGACGCATCGTACCTGCAAATAAAGGTGGTAAGCGTCTCAGGTGGGACAAAATTATCTTTCTTTTATTAGAGTGATGAAAAGCATTAGGAATCAAAGTAAGATTTTTATTTCATTCATAATAGCGTCTTTTTTATGTCTAAAACTCTAGATGTCGCACCACAATCTTTTATTAATAATATTAAATCTAATTGGTTTTAGTAAATTAAATTTGTTTTAACTTTGCAACTCTTATGCATATGTTTATTTATGCGCTTTCATATTTTTTTACTGTTTTATTTGAAAAAATGTGTTTTTGTAGGCTAAAAAATTTTATTCTGCGCTGATTTAAGTTAAAGCATCAGAAAAAAATAAAAAGATAAATATTTATAAAATAAATGATTTTAATAATAAAGTGCTAGGACACGCAATGTCTTCACTGTAGCGAGCTGTGAGCAGGGTTTTATGAACAAACCTAGGAAGATTCCAACGCAATCCTCCTGGGGGGGCTTGATTCAGAGGGGCAGAGGCCCTAGTTCTATGATAATATGGAGTTCATATTTTTTTAAACCATGTGTAGCTTTCCTTGCACAACACAATTATCTGGTTTAGTCAGTAGGATCAGAAAGGCAATATCTTTAGAGTGATCTTTTCAAGTACTGTACAACCCCTAACGGAACTAGAGGGAGGATCCGTTTCGGATAACAGATTTTCGTCTAAGCCATGAACATCTATTACTATTTTTGTATCGAATTACGGTATACAATTCTGAAATGTTTGAGAGTATAGCAAATTCAAAATTCTCTTCATAGTCCTTGTGTTCTTTATTAAAGCTGACCTCCAGTAAGGAGTAATATAAACACCGCTGATTTGGGGCGCAATTTGCCTGACAGGCACATGAAAATAACATAATAAATCTAATTTTTTAATACTCATTAATTTTGATTTTAGCATTCTAAAATAATTTCCGAAATTCGTGGGATGGCTAAAGAGAAACCAGCGGGAGTATCATCTGCGAAACTTTCTCGCATGGTTAACACGAGGTTGGGGAGGGAGGATAAGCTCAGAACCGAATTCCGTGTGGTCACTATTGGTGGATGAAACGCTCCAGCGTTCGCGAGTTTTTTACCTTCTCGTATACGAAGTTATAGATAAAGTATTGTTCTATGCGTAATAGAATGGGTCAGAAACCGATTATGATATCATCAGGAATGTTAGTCCGTATCAAATTTTGGACCACTCAATCCGTCAAGTGTTGACTGTCCAAAATCGCATGCTTGTTAACGATAACTTGAATCCATGATTTAGATAATTAAATATTGTTGTGAGGTCTGGTAACATTAATTGTGATCAGTACCCTTAGTTCGACATGGTTGAAGAAAACGTTCGAATCGAATATCGTATTTTCTCTTAACACAGTGACGCACTTACCTTAACAAGTGACGCACAGTGACGTAATAGCGCGCGTTAACTTCGTTTTACTCCCGCATTTCGCCTTTGATGCTCGCTGAGGAAATTCGTATGTACAGAGGAATTGCAATTCTTATCCGCGCGAGGTGCGTGGAAACGACACTTTGTTAGGGAGTAAACGAAAAGTTTAGGGGAGACCATTCCGCTGGTTGAATTTCAGAGGACATTTGGGATACCCTGAGTCTTAACGATGAGGGATCATGTATTCGCATTAATTTAATTTATTTTTACAGCATTTTGCTGGTTAGCAGCTCTGTCTGCGTCGGCCACGTATCGGCATTCCTGTTCTGTTGGATTATGTAGGCCTCTCCAGACTCGGGCCACAAGAAGAGGTTCATGGGCTGCGAAAATGCGGTCTAAAATCATGAGGAGGAGAGGCGCCGAGAGATCCCAGTTTATGTACGGGTGTATGCAAAGTGTTGGGCAGAGGCCACTTCAAAATATGAAAAATTCTCATCACAGCCCTGTGTGAATAGCATTGATATGTAATCCTGCTTTTCTGTTACCTCTAATATACTTCTTGCATGTCTTTATTAAAATGCTAAAATTAAATGCCTCTTTATTTAAAAGAGGAAAGTATGTTTGTGTGTTCGTTGTTTGATTCTTTATGCATTCTTATCCTCAACCGTTGGACATATGGCAACAAATTTGGCACAGTGATGGAGAATAGCACAAGAGGGAACTAGTCGTAATTGAATTAATTTTATTTATTTAATTAAATAACGAAAATTAAGCTATTTTTTAGACGTTTGTTAGCTAATAACTTCTGAAATACTTATAGTACGAAAATTAATTTTAAATCACCTTAATGAGCAAAAAAATTGTCTTTTTAATGATACCAATTTAATTGCTGTACAATGTTTCCGCAAACTGCAATTAAGGGTTTAAAATTCTTTTTAAACTCAATATAGGTACACTGCTTTTATTGTTATAAAATCAAAATCAATCAATTTATTGTCTTCTCAACCTTTATTCAAGTGTTCTTACCATTGTTGTGTAGAAAATATTTTTCTTGGTCAAGATAGACTTCATTTCCAGCTGTTACTATTTGAGAATGAACAGAATTCTTTTATTTCGTAGCTTTTAACACGCACTCAAACATAATGACGTTAGTTTAGTTACAACACGATGTTTCTGTTTAACTTTACAAACTTTTAAGTGATTCTAATCAGTATGACGCAGCAGTGACTGGAAAGTAGATAGCATAGTACAGTCACAGGTGCCAGTTTTAGGGACACCATGGAGACAAAACATTACTACATTTATACCAAATTTTAAGGGCGCAAAATAATGTTCCAGGTCCCGAGGCCATTTGCGCTCAATGAAAGATGTTACAGAGAAAAAGTGTTTAATTAAACTTAAAGTGATTTAGTACTTAGATTCTGAAAATATTCACTCCTCGAGCAACGCCGGGCATATAAACTAACAATAAGCTGCCTGTCAATATGCGAAACTTTTAAATGATTCTAATCAGTGTGACGCGGCGTACAGACCGGGAAGTGTGAAGTATAGATTGTAGGTGCCAGTTTAGGGACGCCATGGAGACAAAACATTACTGAATTTATACCAAATTTTAAGGGCTAAAATAATACTCAGGTCCGGGCCATTTGCGCTCAATGAAAGATGTTACAGTGAAAAAGTGTTTAATTAAACTTAAAGTGATTTAATTACTTAGCTTTGAAAATATTTCTACCCCGAGAACGCACAAGTGGCATATAAACTAACAATAAGTCACCTAAGTCAATATGCGAAAACTTTTAGATTCTAATCAGGTGATGCGTACAGACGGGGCGGGGAGATAGATGTCGTAGGTGCCTAGACGCCATGGAGAAAAACATTACTGCATTTATAAATTTTAAGGGCGTAAAAATAATACTCGGTTCCGAGGGCCATTTGCGCTCAATGAAAGATGTTACAGTGAAAAAGTGTTTAATTAAACTTAGAGGACTTAGACTTCTGAAAAATATTTCTACCCGAGCAACGCCAGGCATATAAAAGCAATAAGTCACCAAAGTCAATATGCGAAAACTTTTAAATGATTCTAATCAGTGTGACGCGGCGTACAGACCGGGAAGTAGGAAGGTGCGTAGGTGCCATAGAGGGACGCCATGAGAGCAAAACATTACTGCATTTATACCAAATTATACGTAAAATAATACCAGGTTCCGAGGGCCATTTGCGCTCAATGAAAGATATTACAGTGAAAAGTGTTTAATTAAACTTAAATGATTTGATACTAGACGAAAATATTTCTACCCCGAGCAACGCCATATAAACATAAATAAGTCACCTTATATGCGAAAACTTTTAAATGATTCTAATCAGTGTGACGCGGCGTACAGACCGAAGGAGTGAAGATATAGATGTCGTAGGTGCCAGTTTGACGCATGGAGACAAAACATTACTGCATTTATACTCAAATTTTAAGGGCGAAAATAAACAGTTCCGAGGCCATTTGCGCCAATGAAAGATGTTACAGTGAAAAGTGTTTAATTAAACTAAAGGATTTTAAGCTCTAGCTTTGAAAATATTTCTACCTGAGGAACGCACGGGCATATAAACTAGCAATAAGTCACCTAAGTCAATAGCGCTAAACTTTTAAAGATTCTAATCAGGTGACGCGCGTACAGACGCGAGTGAAGTATATATGTCGTAGGTGCCAGTTTTAGAGACGCCATGGACAAAACATTACGCATTTATACAAATTTTAAGGAGGTAAAAAATAATACCAGGTCCGAGGGCCATTTGCGCTCAATGAAAGATGTTACAGTGAAAAAGTGTTTAATTAAACTTAAAGTGATTTAAGTACTTAGCTTTGAAAATATTTCTACCCCGAGGAACGCGGGCATATAAACTAGCAATAAGTCACCTAAGTCAATTTCGAAAACTTTAAATGATTCTAATCAGTGTGACGCGGCGTACAGACCGGAAGAGTAAGTATATATGTCAGGTGCCAGTTTTAGGGACGCCAGAGACAAACATTACTGCAATACCAAATTTAAGGGTCAAATAATACCAGGTCCGAGGGGTCATTGCGCTCAAAAGATGTTACAGAGAAAAAAGTGTTTAATTAAAGTTAAAGTGATTTAAGTACTTAGACTTGAAAATATTTCTACCCCGAGCAACGCCGGGCATATAAACTAGCAATAAGTCACCTAAGTCAATATGCGAAAACTTTTAAATGATTCTAATCAGTGTGACGCGGCGTACAGACCGGGAAGTAGTGAAGTATAGATGTCGTAGGTGCCAGTTTTAGGGACGCCAATGGAGACAAAACATTACATTTATACTAAATTTTAAGGGCGAAAAATAATACAGGTTCGAGGTCATCTCTCAATGAAAGATGTTACAGAGAAAAGTGTTTAATTAAAGTTAGTGATTTAAGTACTTGCTTGAAAATATTTCTACCCCGAGCAACACCGGGCATATAAACTAGCAATAAGTCACCTAAGTCAATATGGAAAACTTTTAAATGATTCTAATGCAGTGTCGCGGCGTACAGACCGGGAAGTAGTTATAAGGATGTCGTAGGTGCCAGTTTAGGACGCATGGAGATAAAACATTACTGCATTTATACCAATTTTAAGGGCGTAAAAAAATAAAGTCCTTGAGGGCCATTTGCGCTCAATGAAAGATGTTACAGTGAAAAAGGTTTAATTAAACTTAGTGATTTGTTATTAGATCTGAAAATATTTCTACCCGAGCAAGCATAAACATAGCAATAAGTCACCAAGTCAATATGCGAAAACTTTTAAATGATTCTAACTGCGCAGTGGCGTACAGACCGGGAAGTAGTGAATATAATGTCGCAGGTGCCAGTGAGGACGGAGACAAAACATTACTGCATTTATACCAATGTATTGGGGCGTAAAAATATACCAGGTTCCGAGGGCCATTTGCGCTCAATGAAAGAGTATACAGTAAGGTTTTAATTAAACTTAAAGTGATTTAAGTACTTAGACTTGAAAATATTTTTTCACTGAAACGCGGGCATATAAACTAGAAATAAGTCACCTTCAATCATGCGAAAACTTTAAATGATTCTAATCAGTGTGACGCGCGTACAGACCGGGGAGTGAAGTATAGATGTCGTAGTTTTGCCAGGGTTCATGAGACAAAAAAAAAACATTACGCATCATATACATTTTAAGGGCGTAAAATAATACCAGGTTCCGAGGGCATTTTGCCAATGAAGATGATGTTATGAAGAAAAGTGTAATTAAACTTAAAGTGATTTAAGATTTAGTTTGAAATATTTCTACCCGAGAACGCCAGTAGGCATATAAACTAGCAATAAGTCACCTAAGTCAATACGTAAACTTTAAATGATTTAATCAGTGTGTCGCGGCGTACAGACGAGGAGGAAGATATAGATGTCGTAGCCAGTTTAGGACGCCATGGAGACAAAACATTACTACATTTATACCAAATTTTAAGGCGTAAAATAATACCAGGTTCGAGGGTCATTTTGCGCTCAAGAAAGATGTTACAGAGAAAAAGTGTTTAATTAAAGAAGTGATTTAAGTATAGACTTGAAAATATTCTACCCGAGCAACCGGCATATAAACTAGCAATAAGTCACCCTAAGTCAATATGCGAAAACTTTTAAATGATTCTAATCAGTGCGCGATGCACAGACCGGGTATGAAGATAGATGTCGTAGCCAGTTTAGGACGCCATGGACAAAACATTACTGCATTTATACAAATTTTAAGGGCGTAAAAAAATAACCAGGTCCGAGGCCATTGCGCTCAATGAAAGATGTTACAGTGAAAAAGTGTTTAATTAAACTTGTGATTTAAGTATTCTTTGAAAATATTTCTACCCGAGCAACGCCGGGCATATAAACAACAATAAGTCACCTAAGTCAATATGCGAAAACTTTTAAACGATTCTAATCAGTGTGACGCGGCGTACAGACAAGTAGTGAGAATAAATGTCGTAGGTGCCAGTTTTAGACGCCATGGAGAAAAACATTACTGCATATACCAAATTTTAGCGTAAAATAATATTCAGGTCTCGAGGGCCATTTGCGCTCAATGAAAGATGTTACAGTGAAAAAGTGTTTAATTAAACTTTGTGATTTAAGTACTTAGACTTGAAAATATTTCTACCCCGTAACGCCGGGCAATATAAACTAGCAATAAGTCACCTAAGTCAATATGCGAAAACTTTAAATATTCTAATCAGTGTACGCGGCGACAGACCGAAGCAGTTGAGCTATAGATGTCGTAGGTGCCTTTAGGACGCCATGAGACAAAACATACTCTATACCAAATTGGGCGTAATAATACCAGGTTCGAGGGCCATTTGCCAATGGGTTAATGAAAGGTTTCAATTAAAACAAAGGATGAAGCAATTTTAGCTTCTTGAAAATATTTCTACCCCGAGGAACGCCGGGCATATAAACGAAAGCAACTAAGTCATCCTGAAACATTAATATAATAAACTTTTATATGAATCATGGGTGCGTTAGCGATGAGAGTCATACGCATTAACAATTAAGGATGGAAAATATGAGTTTGAGCCATTTGTTGCAATTCATAGATATTACAGTGAAAAGGTAGTGTTAATATACTTATGATTAATACTTAGTAAGATTCAAGGACATGCATGATAAGCTGCAATAGTACCTAAAGCGAAAACTTTAAATGATTCTAATCAGTGTGACGCGGCTAGACTGGAAGCATGAAGGTATATATGATCGGTAGGTGCAGTTTTAGGACGCATATGGAGACAAAACATTGCATTTATACAAATTTTAGTATGGGCATAAAATAATACCAGGTCCTCGAGGGTCATTTGCGCTCAATGAAAGATGCTAAGAGAAAAGTGTTTAATTAAAGTTGAAAGTGATTTAAGTATTTAGACTTGAAAATATTCTCTACCTCCAGGAGAAATAACCGGGCATATAAACTAGCTAATAAGTCACTCTAAGTCATATATGACGAAACTTTAAATGAGTTCTAATCAGTGTGTCGGCGACAGACTGGGTGCGAAAAGCGATAGTAAGATGTCGTGAGGTGCCAAGTTTTTAGGAGCCATGGAGACAAAAAGTACTACATTTATACTACCAAATTTAAGGGCGTAAAATAATACAGGTTCCTGGAGGGCCAGCATGCGAATGGAAAGATTTACATGAAAAAAGTGTTTAATTAAACAAATTGATTTAAGCACTTAGCTTTGAAAATATTTCTACTGAGCAACCAGGGCATATAACTGAACAATTAAGTCACAAGCATATGCGAAAACTTTTAAATGATTCTAATCCAGTGTGACTGAGCGCACAGACTGGGGTAATGAAGTATATATGTCATGGATGCCAGTTTTAGAGAGACTATGGAATAAACATTACTTTAATTTATGTACTCAAATTTTACGCAGACATAAATAATAATTAATCCTCCGAGGGCCATATATTGCCTCAATGAAAGATGTTACAGTGAAAAATGTTAATTAAACTTAAGAGTGATTTTTATTCTTAGACTTGAAATAATATTTCTACCCTCGAGCTAACTTCGGCATATAAATAAAATAGAATCACCCTAAGTCATATGGAAACTTTTAAATGATTTTGTAATCAGTGACGGGCGTACAGACAAGTAAGTAGTGAAGTTATAGATTATAAGTGCCAGTTTGGTAGGGAGCCATATGGAAAAAACATTACTGGGGACTATTTATACCAAATTTAAGGGCATGAAAATACATACCAGGTTCCGAGAGCCATTTATAGCCAATGAAAGATGTTATATGAAAAAGTGTTTAATTAAACTTAAAAGTGATTTAAGTACTTAGACTTGAAAATTATTTCACCCTCGAGCAACGCTGCATATAAAACAATAGTCAACTAAGAATACGCGTAAACTTTAAATGATCTCAATCAGTGTGACGCGAGTACAGACCGGGAAGAAAGGGTATATATGTCGTAGGTGCCAGCTAGCGGCTACTGGAACAAAACATTACTTGGTATTTATACCAAATTTTAAGGGCGTGAAAATATACAGGTCCGAAGTGCATTTGCGCCTCAATGAAAGATGTTACAGTGAAAAAGTGTTTAATTAAACTTAAAGAGACTTAGACTTAGTCTTTGAAAATATTTCTACCCTCGATGCAACGCCGGCATATAAACAGCAATAAGTCAACGCTAAGTCAATATGCGAAAACTTTAAACTGATTCAATCAGCGTGACGCTGAGCTGTAAGCAGGATGATGATATACATGTCGATAGGTGCCAGCTTTAGGACGCCAAATGGAGAAAAACATTACGACGATTAACAAATTCTTAGGCTACGCAAAAATAATCAATAGGTCCAGAGGGCCATTTGCGCTCAATGAAAGATGTTATAGAAAAGAAGGTTTAATTAAACTTAAAGGATTTAATTGCCAGACTTGAAATATTCTTACCTGTAACGCCAAGTGGATATAAACAACAATAAGTCAACTGTCAATATGCGAAAACTTTAAAATGATTCTAATCAGGTGACGCATGCGACTAGCGGAAGGCTACGTCGAAGTAACAGTCGTAAGGCCAGTTTGAGGACGCCAGTGGAATAAAACATTACTCATTTTATACCAATTGTACATAAGCGAGCTAAAATAATACTGCAGGTTCCTGAGGCCATTTGCGCAGAAAATCTTAATGAAAAGCGTTAATTAAACTTAGTGATTTTTAATACTTAGACTGAATATTTTACCCGAGCAACGCCGGGCATATAACAGCAATAAGTCACCTAAGATCATGCGAAAACTTTTAAATGATCTCTAATCAGTGGGACGCGGCCAGACCGGGAGCAGTGAAGATAGATGTCGTGAAGGTGGGGCAGTTTAGGGAGCCATGACACAAACATTACATGCATTATACTAAATTTTATAAGGGCAAAAATAATACTCAGGATCCGAGGGCCATTTGAACAGTGTGAAAGATGTTTGAGTGAAAAAAGTGTTTTAATTAAACAAAGTGATTTGGCGAATTTAGTTTTGAAAATATTTCTACCCCTGAGGAACTGGCATATAAATCCATACAATAAGTATAAGCAATTTTCGAAACTTTATAATGATCTCTAATCGTGTGACGCGGCGTACAGACGGGCGTAGTGATATGATGTCAGAGTAGTCGTAGCCAGTTTGGAGAAATACATCGTGATTATCAACATACTGCATTAGTAAAATTAACTAAATAATTCAGGTCTGAGGGCTACCATTTACTCAATGAAAGATGTTACAGTGAAAAAAGCTTTTTACATAAACTGCATAATGATTAGTTTAGACTTGAAAATATTTCTCCGAGCAACGCCAGCATATAAATCTGAGCAATGTCACCATGTGAATATAGAAACACTTTTAAATGATTCAATCAGTGGACGCGGCGTACAGACCGGGAAGAAGTGAAGTATGAGTCGTAAGATGTTCCGTTAGGACGCCAGAGGACAAAACATATCACTGCATTTCCAAATACCAACCCATTTAATGCGTAAAAATGTAATACAGGTCCTGAGAAAGCCATTGCCAATGAAGATGTTACAGAAAAGTGTTTAATAAAGAAGATCATTAGCTACTTAGACTTGAAAATATTTCTACGATAACGCCAGGCACATAAAGTATAAGTCACCCTAAGTCAATATGCTAAAAACTTTTAAATGATTTAATCATGTGACGCAGCAATAGACCAAAGAATGAAGTAGTAGATGGTCGGTAGGGTGCCAGGCCTTCAGGGACGTCGCATGGAACAAAACATTACTGCATTATATACCAAATTTATAGCTAAAATATTTTATACCAGGTCCGAGGGTTCCATTTTGCGCTCAATGAAAGATGTTTACTTGAAAAAGTGTTTAATTAAACTACGAAGTGATTTAAGTACTTGACTTGAAAATAGTTTCTGAGAGCTTAACGCCAATATAAATCACAATAAGCACCTAAAGCCAATATGAAAATCCCTTTTAAATGATTCACATCGTGTGAGCGGCAGTCCAGACCGGAAGAGTGAAGATTGATGTCGAAGGGTGCCAGTTTTAGCGGAAGAGCCATGGAAACATTATTGCATTTTATACAAATTTTAAGCGTAAAATAATACCAGGTTCGAGGGCCATTTGCTGCTCAATGAAAGATCGTTACAGTGAAAGTACGTTTGAATTAATGCCAAGATAGTTAAGCACTTAAGACTTGAAAATATTTCTACCCCGAAACGCGCAGCATAAAGACAGCAATAAGTCACCTAAGTCAAGGCTAAATGGCGAAACTTTGAAATTATTCTAACTCGGTGATCGCGTATGCGTACAGACAAGAGAAGAGTGTATAGATGTCTAGGTGCCAGTTTTAGGACTGCCATGAGACAAACACGTTACTGCATTTAAATATACCAAATTTTATATGGCAAAAAATAGCTATCGGTTCGAGGTCCATTTGCGCCACCAAGAAGATGTATGAAAGGAAAAAGTAGTTTAAATTAAGTAAAGTATTTAAGACTTAGTTTGAAATATTTCATACTCTCGGCGAGGAACGCCAGGATATATAACTAGCCAATAAGTCACTAAATGTATAGCGCGAAATCTTTTAAATGACGGATTCTAATGTGTAACGCGCGTCAGACTAGGAAGAAGCATAGATGTCAGATAGTGCTATGTCTTAGGGACGCATGGAGACAAAACATTACTGCATTTTATACCAGAATTTTAAGGGCGTAAGATAATACAGATCTGAGTCCATTTCAAGCTCAATGAAAAGATATACCAGTGAAAAAGGTTTAATTAAACTTAAAGGATTTAAGCTACTTAGCTTTGAAAAGATATTTCTACCGAGGAACGACCGGGCACTATAAACAATAGAATAAGTCACCTAGAACATTTCGAAACTTTAAATGATTCTAATCGGTGACGCGTGGTATCTAGCCGGAAGAGTGCTATAGATGTCGCATGCCAGTTTTAGGGACGCCATGGAGACAAAACATTTACTGCATCGTATACCAGAATTTTAAGGGCAAAAATAATATCCAGGTCTGAGGGCACATTGCGACAATGAGGATTACATTGAAAAAAGTCGTCGAATTAAATCTAAAGTGATTTAGCCACGACTATAAATATTTCTACGAGCAACTTGACCGGGACAATATAAACATAGCAATAGTCACCTAAGTCAATATGCAGTAAAACTTAAATGATCAATCCAGTGACGCGGCGTGACCGGGAAGAGTGAAGTATGAATGTCTGTTTCAGTTGCAAGGATCGCCATGGAGACAAAACATTACGCATTTTAACCAAATTATTAAGCGCTAAAATAATACTGAGTCCGAGGGCCATTTTTGCGCTCAAATGAAAGATATTACATGAAAAGTGTTTAATTAAACTAGGTGATTTGATTTTAGACTTGAAAGATATTTCTACCGATCAACGCACGTAATAAACCTAGCAATAAGTCACCTAAGCAATATGCGAAAACTTTAGAATTATTCTAATCAATTGTGATGCAGCGTACAACAGCAGTGAAGAGTATAGATGTCGTAGTGCCAGTTTTAGGATGCCATGGAGACAACAACATTACTGACATTTATACCAACTTTTAAGGCGTAAAATAATACCAGGTTCGAGGCCATTTTACGCCAATGAAGATGTTACAGTGAAAAGTGTTGTAATTAAACTTTAAGTGACTTGTAATACTTATGCTTTGAAATATTTCTACCCTGAGGAACGCCAAGATATAAACTAGCACAGCCACCTAAGCCAATACGCCGCAACTTTAAAAACGATCCCATTCAGTGTAACGCGGCGTACAGACTGGGGCGCAGGAAGAGATGTCGGAAGCAAGGCGCTTCCTGAGGGACGCCGCGAGACAAACATTACTGCATTTATAAATCTTAAGGCGCAAAATAATACCAGATCCGAGGGCCATTTGCGTCCAAATGAAAGATGTTATATGAAAGTGCTGTTTAATTAAACTTAGCGGACGGGTTACTCATTTTGAAAAATATTTCAATTCTGAGGAACGCCGGTATATAAACCAGCAATTAAGTCACCTGCTTCACCGAGAAAACTTTGAATGATTCGAACGAGGGACGCAAGCGTACAGACCGGGAAGCTAGTGAAGCATAGGATGTCGAGAGGTGCTGAGGATGCCATGGTGGAGATACAAAAAAATATTACTGTTTTATACCAAATTAATCTGCGCAAAATAATACCAGGTTCCGAGGCTTTAATTTGCGCCCAACGAAAGATGTTACAGTGCGTCGACTTAAACTTAAAGGATTTGGCGACCAGACTTGAATATTCTCTACCTCGAGCAAATGCCGGGCATATAAATCCAGCAACAAGCTCATGAATATGCGAAAACTTTCTTTAAATGATTCTAATCAGTGACGCGGCGTACAGACTGGGAAGAAAATATAGATGTCGTAGGTGCCACTTTAGGGGACGCCATTGAGATGCAAAACATCACTTTATTTATACCAACCTGGCGGGCGTAAAATAAATACCAGGTCCTGTGGGCCATTTGCGCTCAATGAAAGATGCCTGCCATGAGGAAAAGTGTTTTAATTAAAGAAGTGATTTGCTACTCTAGATTCTGAAAATATTTTCAATTCTGAGCAATGCATGTAAGTATATAAACTAGCAATAAGTCACCTAAGTCAATATGCGAAAACTTTAAAATGATTCTAATCCAGTGACGCTATGCATAGACTGAAGTAGTATTTACAGATGTCGTAGGAAGCACTGAGGACGCTGGGCGGAGGATGTGCCATTACTGCATTTTATACCAAATTTTATATGCAAAATAATACCAGGTCCTGAGGGTTATCAGCCCAATGAAAGATACATTGAAAAAAGGTTTAATTAAACTTAAAGTAGATTTGCTAATTTAGACTTGAAAATATTTCTACCCTGAGTATAACGCTGGGCACATAAACTATGTTAAGTCACTGTCAGACAAGCAAGTGAAAATCCCTTTAAAATGATTCTAATCCGCGTGATTTGTATGCACAGACTGAATGCAGTAAATTTTACAGATGTCAGAGGGTGCTAGTTTTAGGACGCCATGAGAGACAAATATCATTTCTGCATTTATACTCAAATTTCATATGTAATAATACCAGGTCCTGATACTTACCAGCCTCCTCAACGAAAGATGTTAAGAAAGTAGTAAGTGTTTGAATTAAACTTAAAGGATTTAAGTACTTAGATTCTGAGAATATTTCTACCTGAGCAACGCCGGGCATATAAATTAGCAATAAGTCACCAAGTCAATATGAAAACTTTTAAATTATTCATCCAGTGTGACGCGGCGTACAGACTGAAGTAGGAAGATAGGATGTAGGTGCTAGTTTAGGACGCCATGGGATAAAAACATTACTTACTTATACCCAACCTTACATGCAAAAATAATACCAGGTTCCAGTGGCCATTTGCGTCCAATGAAAGATGTTATATGGAAAATGTCGAATTAAACTTAAAGTGATTTGCTACTTAGTAGTTTTGAAAATATTTCCTCAATTCTGGAGGAACGCTGTATATAAACTAGCAATAAGCCAGTCAATTTTAAGCCACAGCGTAAACTTTTAAATGATTCTAATCAGTGTGACGCGGCGTACAGACCGGGAAGTAGTGAAGTATAGATGTCGCAGGTGCCAGTTTTAGGGACGCCATGGAGACAAAACATTACTGCATTCATACCAAATTTTAAGGGCGTAAAAATAATACTAGGTTCCGAGGGCCATTTGCGCTCAATGAAAGATGTTACAGTGAAAAACTGTTTAATTAAACTTAAAGTGATATAAGTACTTAGACTTAAAAATATTTCTACCCCGAGCAACCCCGGGCATATAAACTAGCAATAACTTACCTAAGTCACTATTCGAAATTCCTAGAAAATTTTGCATTGTTTCCATGGTGATCAGAAGAATCCATGATTAAAATTATGTACGATGAGTAAAGCATGGAGTGAAATATTTTCTGACATTTTAGGATAAATCAGTGATGCAGAGGGGAAAAAAAGAATTAAAGAAGATTAAGAAGAAATTATTAAGATCTCAGAAAGTTTGGTTTATAGATTCTACAAAACTTACGTTGAAATCAAATATGAAAACAAAATGTATTAAGATATTACCATAGCTTCCAACAATGAAAGAGAAACACGCAATTAAATATTTGTTTAAACAATGAAAACGGTTTGAATTGCGTCGCAACAATGAAAAGTATCGTTGTAAATTATGCCAAAAAATATTTTTAAAAGGTTGAAATTAGAGAAAAATTATACAGCAATTTAATTGATATCATTAAAAAGGAAAATTTTTGCACTTTCAGATGGTGTGAAAATAATTTTTGTTCTATTATATTTTGGGAAGTTATTAACCCTTTGTTGGCAGGTATGGCGTATAGAGTGCTCCATTGGGTATGTGCCAGAAGCTGAATAAAAACTATAAAAGATGGAGAGATAGCCACCTGTCTACCCTCGTATTAACATTCCTCCTACTTGCTCTGATAGTTTCCAGTGACAACAAATCAGTCAGTTCGGTCTGATCGCGCTTGAAAGTGCATGAGCCGCTTTCCATAATCCAACACGGTTATCACGAAATGGCGGGAAATTATCCTTGAAGAGCAATATTCGGTTGTTCTGGAAGAAGTAAGCAAGAAAATACCAGATGAGGACGAATCTGGTGCAGTATATACAGGAATGGCGCTAGAGTTTGCCCGACGGGGGGCCCGATTTGCCCGAAAGGGGAAACCATGCCTACGACCGTTTGCACGACCTGCTGTATGGGGCGACGAGTGCAATGAAATTGGTCTCAAATTTTTGCCAGATTATTATTTATCAACTACAGTTGAATACACCGTACAAAAATTTTCTCCGATGGGGGGGGGCGCAGCATCCCCGACGATGCCCCCCCCGGCCCCCCCCTGGTGCCACCCCTGATTATATCTGGATGAAGAAGCGACTGAGTACAGAGACCAAGAAACTGATTCTGAGGTTGACGTGGAGGACAACCCATTTGACGTAGAATACAACGACTCAAGCTCGAACACAAATGATTGTATCATCCATCCACTCAACCTCTAATCTTATTATACAATAAAAAATAAAGTTGTGTATAATTAAATAAGCGTAGAGTTGGGAAAAAGAAGATGGCGCATAAAGTGCGCCAATCTGATCTCAGTGTTCTAAAAAGTCACCTGTCCACAAAGGGTGAAGGAAAAACGCCAAAAGTTTACTGGATTTTTTATTAATAAGAATTCTAATTAAAATTTCGAAAAGAGGGGTCTGAAGTGCACATTACCACAAGTATGTAAGTGCCAAATTTCGTAGATCTAGGCCCAATGGTCTCCCCTGTAGAGCACCAACGCACACACATTCTTAGTAGAGATAATTATTAGTAGAGATTAGTGGAAATAGATATCTATTTATTTATTTGCCCACGCAGACACAGCCTGCCCAGAGGGTGTCAGGCACTGATAGTAGAAATTGGTATCGTTATTAATCCACTTTGACAATCGTCCAATTTAAAAGCTAACCGACTTTTCAACACTGGCAGTGATATTTAGAGTTAGACATGTGCAGCAAACATGCATGAACAATTTCAAAATCTGAAAGAATGAATAAGCTGTTTGGTTAGTAGCTTCTATGAAATTTTTGAACTTTATGGTTTATGCTTAAAACGAAAGCACCTTTGTTTTACATCTGCACTGGATCTTTGTTTCTCATTTAAAGAACTTAACAACCAATTTAAAGAACTTTAAAAATTCGCTTGTAATTGTTTAGCCTAAATGTAATTATCAGACGCTTGTCGCCAAGATAATTTTCGCCTGCCTTAAATATAATCTCCATAGCAACGCAACTTTTCGCTTATAT
>BGPR01021903.1:0-25935 GCA_013235015.1 Araneus ventricosus
TTTTACGTATTGCTATTATAATTGATTGATTAGAAACCGTCTGAGGATTTCATCCCAATCATAATTTTACGTATGATAATTGAGCAGGTTTTCATCAAAAAACTAATGTTATATAAATGGATTCTAGTGGCCATATTTCCCTTCAGGTAATTAATATTGCTTGTCTGCCGTTCTACAGGACAATTGAAAGTAACAAGAATAAAATGGTTATTATTTAAGCATTAAATAAAAGAGAAGAATGAAGAGTATCTGCCTTCAGTGCAAAATGACGACAATACGTATGTAAACAATGTTTCTTCCAGCCAATTCTTATTTATATATTACTAACATTTTTAGTCATGTGGGTATCAGTCATAAAGGTCCTTAAACCTTGAACATTACTGTAGACGTAGTAAAGAATCTATTTTGATTTATATTTAAGTTTTGAAATATATATTAAAACAGCCATTATAATATGAAATTGAAAGAGAGAGGCAATATTTAAGAAGTTATTCTTATTTAATTCAT
Source organism: Araneus ventricosus (assembly GCA_013235015.1). Taxonomy (NCBI): domain Eukaryota; kingdom Metazoa; phylum Arthropoda; class Arachnida; order Araneae; family Araneidae; genus Araneus; species Araneus ventricosus. The sequence continues at coordinate 508 of BGPR01021903.1, forward strand.
TACTGCTCACAATGAAACAGTAAACTCGTCTTTCTATAACATCTTCTAAGTGGAACCTTTCACCGATTAGCGGCTAGGATTTCCTAATAGGATTAATTATTTTTTCGTAGTTACTATCTTCTTAGTATCTATTTAAATGATTTCTTGTTCTTCTGACTGAAAATTTGTTATTCATGGTTAACTCTATAATAACTGAAGACGTCATTTCTTTTCAAACGCAAAAAAGTGGGATTTAGATTGATTCTTTTGATAAGTCTTAAATATGAATCTCGTAATCTATGCTTTTAAAATTTTATCGAAAGAAATTGGATTCAACGTTCAAATGAATCAATTGGAAGAAAAAAGTTTTGATAGCCAAGCTAGGAAGAAGGTGAATTAATTTTTTTCAAGGACGTTCAGTTTGCCTCTTTAAGAATGTGGATGATCAGAGAGTTGATGTTGAAGAGAAGCATCTTCTTTATTAATAATTTAAATAATTATATTTTAGATTCTCTATACATTATGAAACTCTTATGTTACTTTTGCAATTTTCCTAATTTTCTTGTTTCTTCCATTTAAATGACGAATTTGTTTCTAATTTTCTGCAACACTAAGAAAAGAACCGTTCCACGGCAAATTAATTTTATTTTGTACTTTTGGCGCGAATCGACACTTCAGAAGCAAAATCTTCGGTTACATGGTTTGAAGCCACCGTACATTCATCCAGGCTTTATTTCTGTAGTTTAAACCTAACCCTTATAATATCTTTCAGATTTCTGCAGAAAATTGATGAAAAAAAAAGAAAGAAATATCCAGTATGATAATATCTTAGCTTTCAACAATAAATGAGGAGCATCGCAATAAATACATTTCTTTACCAATGAAAACATTTTGAATTTCCCTACTTGAAAAATGAAAGTTCCCATAAATTATGCTCAAAAAATAATTTTTTAAATATTTATTAAAATTAGAGAAAAGACAGGTCACCCTAATTGAAATAATCGAAATATAATGGTTTATATACAAGTCAAGGTGGTGCGGAAACATTTTGTACTATAGTTTTCTTTGGAAAGTTATCAAGATAAAGAGCGAAATTCTCTCAGAATTTTTATTTCATTATATTTTTTAAAAACTTTCACTTCATCGCATTGTTACTCCAAAAGTATGTTTGAAAATTCACATTTCCTGTAGCTCTAGTCCAACGGTCCGGTCCCAGAAACGCCAACACACACAATAATATATTATCCCGTGGCTTATTATTGAGAGATGAAATGCTTGAGTAGTTTACAATGCTATTGGTGCATACATTACCCATAATACTGCATCTTACCCATTTCTAAATAACTTACTTGAGTTCCATCGTTTTCGTTAAGATCTTCTTGTACTTATCTCAGTTTCGATGTGAATTCACGGTATCTTTACCAACTATGTTTTCGCTAAAAGATCCCTTAAGTTAACCGAAGAAGCCAAATCTCTATCATACTCGTTCCTAAGGGGACCTCTGGCAACAAGCAAAGATAGAAAATTCGACATAGCTTTTGCACGAAGTATCACATTTTTAAATTCTGCTGCGAAGCTTCTCTTACTTCCGTCGCGTTAGAAAACAGTTGCTTCATTCAATATTTTAATTATTTTCTTTTATCCAAATTATATATACTCTGTTTTAAGGAAGATATCTTTGAGTTTGTCTGTGTAAATTCTTTATTCTATTCCCTCTACAATTTTTTTAGACTATAGCTATGTAGATGTGTGTTTTTTCAAACTTTCCATTATATGAATACAAATATAAAGAAACCAAAGTCCTTTTCCTAGTTTATAAGTCTAAAATATCTTATATGAACAGGTTTCAAGTAGTATAAATTTTATTAACTTTAACAGGTGTCTACGAACTACCTATAAAATGGCTCCTACTGTTCTTAAACTGATTTGTTTTCAACTTTAAATACATGAATCTGATTTTTTGTAAATTTTGACATATATATTAAGATTTGTATGTGTTTATTATTTTACTTGATTTGTATTGTGTGTAACATTTTGACCTTTGCTTTCTAGATTTAATATTCTAAATTTAAAAAATTGCATGATTTTTTGAGATGATTTTTTCATCAAGACTTCTAGCCAGGCGTGATATTCTCATTTTTTTAGAGGCAAATGAACTTTGCGGAGTGTCATCTGGTTGTTCGTTTTCCTTTCTTTCTGTACAATAGAAATTGCGGCAATGTCGGATGGCCCCTTCAACTCTCTGCTTCTTTGAAATCCTCTTCCTGTATTTCCTCTGACACATCTATTGTGTGAAAATGCCTTTCTTATTCTGATTATATTCCTGGCAAAGGAGTACCCATCATTTCCCAATTACTAGACTGCAGCATTTTAGACGCTAATGCGTGAACGCTGATCACAGATTTGAAAATTAGTTTCTTTGTCTGATCTGAATAATTACGTAAGACACATACGTAGAACAAATTTCCTTTTCACCCAATAGTAAATTAAGGAGGATGATAGGATTTAAATGATAGAAATCCTAGTGTGGAATTTCAGATAGTTCTTGTTGATGAAGCTTCCAAAGATCCTTCAAATACTTTGGAAAAAGGAGTTTACGCGATGAGTGCTGACATGAAAATCGGACAATGGGATTTTGAAGTTTGAGAGGAACACTTAGCACCGGTTGAAAGTAAATTTACTGGGAAACTTTGAAAGGGAAAAGCAGGAAAAATTGTTGAATGTAAATATTTGCTTATTGTACAATGAGAGGGTGTCCATGCATTTTTTGAAAGTTAATGCTTTAATATAAAATTGCCGTAATTTTGGCTAATGAAAGTGGAATATTAGCTGAAAGACCGATGGGTGTATAGGATCACGCGAGAAGATGGATTTCTTGAATGATAGAGGGAAAACCAAGGGGAACTGGCCCTTGTTTTCAAAGAGGACCTCTCAAAATACTGAATCGACGCCACTGAGTGCTGAGCATTGAAAACGGCAGAGATTATAAAGCTTCTGAGGAATACCGAAGACCCTGAGGCGGTGGATATCGTTAAACCTCTTAACAAAAAAAAAAAAAGTGCCAGAAAGATTGTATGTAAATATCATCTTAGTGATAGGAAATGAACCATGTACTTTTACGTTAAATTTTCCTCTCTAAAGAAAACCCATTGAAACTAGACATTGAGTGATATAATTGAAAAGAAAACACTCGAGTCGTAGGAACTTGATCAATGTGGAGAATTACACTGCAGAGAAGTTGGTGCCTGATTTGACAGAGCTTCAGAAATGCATCCGCAGATCTGTGAGATGGCGCAAAAACCAGAATATTAATAACCAGATAAATTATATGAACTCTAATTAAATATTTATTTGATTCTAAATATTTAAATTAACAATAGTATATGGGCTAACTGAATGTGATGAATAATTATTAATTATGAGAAATAATTATAATGCTTTTGAAAAATTAGTTTTAACCTGATTATAAATAAAATATGGACTCCTTCTGCTGTCCCTTTTGATTAAACCTAGAGCACTGTCTATATTTCTGAACTAGAAGAGCCTGTTCCTGGGCATTTATAGTTCATAACCTCCAGCAAGCAGAAATGTTAAACCAACCTGATCGGGTAGGGTAAAAGGGTTAAGAAAGGAGCAACATGTTTACTTTTATTAAAAAATTACCAAAATGTTGTTCCTGGGAAATGGTATATCTTTACATAATAATATAGCTCTCTTAATATGCTAATTTTATGTTCCAGTCATGTATTTCTTTAAATAAATCCTAGCACAAGTACACGGAGAAACTCCACGCTTGCAATTTCTACCAGTTTCTCACCAACATCCTGAATATGTAGTCGTAAAACAATCATATCTCTCGCTTGCCTTCAAAACACAGCTGTAGATCAAAATTACCATACGCAAATGATTCAAAATCAAATCACTGTAATCTTAGTGTTCAATTAGTACAACTGATTTGCCTCTAGTTGGCTTGCTATTTTCTTGTAAACCACTGAGGAAGAGGTCTAATAACTCTACTTATAGGGTGAGAAATGCAACAGTCAAAAAAAGATGCCGTCGTCTGTGAAATGTCTCAAAAACATTGAAGAATTTAATTTTTCCTTCTTTGTTTCCCATTCATCTTATTTTCTTTACTAACCCAAATATAAGAATTCGAAATGAAAAGAAAAGAAGATCATCCACTAGGAACCGAAAATCAAATATATTCGCGCAAAAGAAAATGTTAATTAAAAGTGGTAGTATCTTTACAAAGACCCCTGTGCTTATTTCATCGAATAACTGAATAATAAGTTTTAGAAGAGGATCACAACGAGGGGAAGAATGAGTATCTGACTAGAACAAAATCCCTTAAAGAATTCTTTACTTAGATTGCAAAAGATAATTTAAGAAATTTGTTACAGAAATGTCACATAATAGCCGCCGATGAGATTTTTCAAGTATAACCAAACTATTTAGAGCTAATTGCTCTAAAGAATCATATAAGGAAAAAATTGCCTTTTATCATACTTAAGGAATGTCTTCTAGATGCAGTTATTTTTTCCTTTAATTTGTTAAACTAGACTGATACTCACTTAAACTGAAATGTGAAGTTTACCTGGATTTCTCTGCATTGTCAAAAAAAAAAGATTCTGCATCTCCAAATGCCAGCTGCAAGAGAGGCAGGTGTATCTTTAGGGTAATTATTGCAGTTTAGTGTCAAATAAAAATTAAACAATTTATCGATATTTTTATTTTTTTCACAGATTGCTGAAGAGAATGGGTCCAAAAATAATAATGTGTAGGTGTATATAAAATATGTTTTGTATTTATGGAAAACGGGATGGGAGTCTAAATTAAAATGTAACTGTGGTTCTTTATTTTAAAATTATTTTTGGTTTCTTTCTTTGGGTCTAATACCGTCTGTATTCTAGTTTAGAAGCGGTCTTATATATAACTTTGTCATCAACAAAGAATTGAGCTGAATTTAATGAACAATGAAATCCACTTATGATTTCTACTGTCCAATGCATACAAGAACCTCCATTCCACGCCACCTCAAAGAAGTCACCTAATTATTTAAATTAATTTGTTAATAGTTTTCTCTTTGGAAATATATAAACACTTAACACACTTTGTAATCTTCTAGAAACCATTAAATTCTTAATAATCAAAAAAATTAACTATGAAATCACAAATAACTACACATCACCTGCAAAATTATCATCGAATTTTAAACGTAGTTCGGTTGAAACTTCTCGATCGTAACTTTTGTACGCGTGAATAGGTTTGTTGAGTCATTACAGTTAACAAATCTTTATTAACTGATTTCAATGTAAAGTGAAAAGGCAGATGATATTGCCAAAAGCAGTGTTACTGGTAACGAATGTAAATTTAAAAAATATCATTTTATACCGGTCTTCCTCTCTGAAACAGCACCAAAGTTTAAAAGTTGTTGTTTATTTTTTTCGAAAATATATGCGACCCTGACGGTCAGCCCCTGGGTATACGGTCGCTACTTTAAAATCCAGGCTGAATTACTGTGCATTATGAGGACAGGACGATGCGAAACTCGAAAACCCACTAAATATGAGGGGTACATTTATGACTCTTTTATCCATAGTTCTTTCTTTCACACCTGTTTAACTGAATCTCATTCTGTTATTAATTATTTTTATGGCAGATTGAAATTAAAATGAAACTGACCTGAAAACATATAAACTAAAAATTATTACAAAGAATTCTGGGGACAATTTACACTGCGACCCGAAATGATACGTAAGCAATTAGAGCAATGTTTCAGGATGCTAAAAAGCGTGAATCGCGAACAATTTTGATAAAAGGTATAGGGATTTTATTTAAACTGGTTTGATCGATTTCAATGCCGAAAGAATATGATTTTAACTATATCTTTATACAGAATCTGACAATCATGCATCCCTTAACAGCATCTAAATAGAAAATTGTTATGGACAATACCTGCATTCTTTTGTATCTGCTGTATTGTTCTGTCTCTTGATTATATGAACGCCTCTATGTAGTCCGCCATGGTGTATCTAATTGCACGTTGTGGTTTTTCAACTTAATTTTCCTAGTAAAAAAACTAATAAATTTGTTCTTTATAAACGAACACTAAAAACCTTTCGTACAGGAATAATATATTTAACGCGGTAAAAGCAGAAAGTAAGAGTAATAAGAAAATAAAAAATGGAGAGAAACGAGAAGGTTTACAAAGAACAAGAGATGGAATTGATGTAGATAGGATTTTGTTTTTTTGTATAAATTCCATTGTTGTATTCTTTAGACTTAAACTTCAATAAATTCTATCATCATTTTTGTAAAAGACGTAATATTTGTTTGCTTGCGATTTTAATTTAAGGCTTTTTTGAAACATATGTATTTTAATTTCACATGAAAATTGCGTGGCAAACTCTTTACTTCCAGCAGTATGTTATGGATCGAAAACGTTCCAGTTAAAAAGAAATCATAATCCTTCAGCTTCTATACTGGATATATTTTACTAAACTTACTATTTTATATGGACTTTCTTTACAGATTTGAGGGAAAATTAAAGAAAAAAAGAAAATCCTGTAGGAAATAATCTTGGCTTTCAACAATGGAAGTGGAACACGTAATAAAATATATCTTAGCAGCTAAAAAGTAAATTGTTGTGGGGCCTTATTCATAATATTATTTTTCTTACCCAATTTTATCAAAATTAGAGAAAACACTGAAATGAAATCTTAATAATGAAAAGATATTAATTTGTATTTTCAATTAGTTGAAAGGTCATTTTTGCCTATAGGGTATTTCCTGCAAGTTATAAGAAAACGCCAAAAATTCACTTAAATTTTAATTAATTAAATTTAAAGGAATGCGACTCTCACTCTCCTGGCACATTAACACTCTCCTCGAAAGTACATGCGCCAAATTTCGTAGCTCCTAGATCCAGTGGTCTATCCTGAAATGGCGAACAAAACACGCATTCTCCTTTATTAGGTTGCCCTTGTTCTTAGTAATTAGTTCTTTGAGGGAGCCTAGTAAGGCCACCTGCTACACATAATCAATGCACTTCCCCACTTGAACTATTTCTGCAAATATCTTGATATTACATATTTCCACATAAGGTACGTTGTTCGTTAAGATTTCTTTACTGTATTTAAGTTTCAACAGATGCGAATCCATCTATAGGGGGGGGGGGCTTAGGTCATGGGAAATTTTGTATCGTCTGACAAATGTCAAACCGTGTTTTAAGTAAACCAGCATTTTAACTTTACAGACCTACTCACCCGTAAGAATCATGTTAGACAATACACACTTTCGGAATGTAATAAAAAATACAATGCAATATCCAGCCAAAAAAGTTTTCGACCGCGTCAACGGTACAGGTACAAATCGAAATGACCAGAAAAGTATGAAAAGTTCGAATTACAGTCAAGCTTAGAAAACTGAGCTGACAACTTTTTTTTGAAGAAGGGAAATTAAAAAAATAATATTTGAAGTGATTTTAACAAAACTCCTGGTTTAGTTCTCAGCCCTCCCGATTTGCCATTGGTTTCTGTTGAATTCTGATACCTTTTAATATTTTGTTATGTATTCGTAAAAAAGAACCCACACACACATTAACTGTGAAGCAACGCATAAATAGTATTTACTTGTTCTTAAGGATGACGCTCATAAGATATAAATCGAATATACTATTTTATGAAGTATCATATTTTTAAATTCTGCTGTGGGGAACTGTTCTGCATTTCGTCTTGAAAACTACATAGTTTTTGAGATGCTTGTTTATGAATAGTGGATATTTTTTATATATTAAGAAGGGCAGGCCTTTTACTACTATTTAATTTTTTTTCGTATTTTACTATATGGCTTTTCTGCCAGTAAAATGTTCGATTTTATGGACCTAAATGGTTCATATCTTTTAGAACTCATGCACAGTGTGTTATAGAAAGGAAATTTTCGAAACATCAACTTTATTTCCTTTAGTAACTGGAAATAGAACGTCAGACTATCTTCGAAGAGAGCACTACTGGTTAAACATCGCCTGACCTCGACGATCTGAACGCAACCTGCGAAGGTCGATTGCTCAATCGATCCCGGGAAACCAATCCCAAACCCTGACCTGGCGGCGTCATTGAAGGTTAACATTCAGACGAACCGCAAAGATCCCATCCCATCCAAAGAACCTGAAGCAGAGAACCCGTTAATTTAGGGCACACCTGCCACAGTATAAGTTCTAAATCACAAAGGAGCTCAAATGTAACCTGACTAAGAAATTTAGTTGAAACAAAATCAGTGAGAATAAGAATTTTTATATTTGAAAATTATATTCATTACATACATCATGAAAACGAAAGTAATCAACCACCAAAAAACTTTTGTACTTTCTGTTTTGTGAGCAAGATAATATAAATTACTTAAATTTCTGCACACCTGCATTGGTTATTATGAAGTCTATCGAGACTACCTGCAACAACTTTATTCCTAGTTGTCGTTGGCATAACCTACCAATGCTATATTCTTTCTGACTTTGCAAATACAAGCCCTCCAGTTATAAAAAAATTAGGTTTGACGTAATGACAAAATAGTTTCGATTCAACGTTTTGTTTGTTTTCAAAAAATACATCTTATAAAGAAAATTGTTTTAAAATAGTCGTAAATGGTAAATAATGTCCATACTATGCTATGGAGTACCCACGTTTGGAGTTTGATGTTGCATCAGCAGTTGAAATAGAAACCCCATGTCACCAATTGCAAGATTTAAATTCACTTTCGCCTTAAAGACGAAATTATTTTTAAATAAAAGGTTTCATATTTGTAATTTCAAAAGAAGATTTCCAAATGATGAAAAGTTTTAAATATATAATTTTCGCTTTATAAATAAAATAATGAAGTTTCGGTTTACTTCATGCAAATATACTTTAAATCCACACCATGTTGAATATTTCTCCGGAAGCACATATATACCATTCTGTAATTTATTGACCCTAAATAAAATAACCTTAAAAGATATCGATATTTCTATCACTATTAGTGTCAAAATATATATTGTTTTATGATAATTTAAAAGCATAGTTCTTTTATCCGTAATACAAAATTTTGATTTATATTCTCATGTTTATTACACGTCGCTGTAGCTGGTAAATTATATATGTAATACCTATATCTATATTTGAAAATCTTAGGATTAAAGTATTTTAGCATTTTTTGATTAATTGATTTTTGAAGAGATGGTTTGTTAGATGGCATTTTACAAAATGAAAATTCATATATGCTTGTAGTTAACAAAAGTCATTTCAAATGGCATTAAGTATACTATTATATCCAACGTTTTTGCTAGTGCGGTGGAAAGGAAGAACTGTATTTGGTGAATTTCTGTCTGGTTAATGATAACAAATTTATTAATACAAACTGACACTATTACATGTACATACTAAATGTTACCTAATGTAATATGTTCTACAATTCTGAATTAAATTCTATGAGAATCTACCTTTTTTAAATATTTACTATAATGCAGAGATTTTCCAATTAAATGCCCACAAATAATTATACTCTAGTTTAGAAGTAAAAAAAATTAAAGGAAGCTAATCTAATAAGCATACAGCAAACATTTCCATTTAAAATATCAAAATTTTATCCATCCAATTAACGTAAACTTCCGACACAAAAAGTGAATTTAATTATAACCTCTGAATCTTTTAATTATTAATTAGTTGGAAAAACTGAGGATAAATATTGTAACTGCAATTTATAATGGATGAAAAATTGAGCAGGGTTTTCTTTTAATATAAAAATCATGTTATATAAATTATCTTAAGACTTTAATTAGGATACATTACTATTGGCTGGTTCTTCCAGAACAACTGAAAATAACAAGAATGAAATAGTTATCATTTTAGTATTAAAATAAAGAGTAGACTTTTCAATAAAAGTTTAAGTGAGTAATTAAAAGGCGGTTACTGCAATTTTCCAAAATAATTCATATTGATTATGGCTATTGTTTCTGTAAGTAGTCCCAGATGTCATGTCATAATCATCCTGATTACTTGAATATAGTTATTATTTCCTCTAAAGAAACTATTTTCATTATAAATTAAGTTATTTCTGCAAAAGTTACTGCAATAATAGTCATCATAGTACGAAGCTGAAAGAATCATAGAATATATCTTATTCTATCATTACTGCTCAAAATAAATCAGTACCTCCAGTTTCAATAACGTCTTTCAGTAACTCTTTTCATCGAATGGTGTTAGAACAGTCAGATTTAATTTTTTTACCGCATTTACAATCTTCTTCTACCTATAAACGTTTCTGTGCGGTTGACTGAAAATATATCTTTAGCTATACTGAAACTGCACAGGCTGAAGACGACATTTTAACTTAATCGTAAGTTTTGGCTTTGTCAAACTCTGGCATAAATTAGGCAACCTAAAACCACAACTGAATTCTTTTTTTTAAGAATATCCAAAAGTTATGGTCCAGGAATGGTCTAAATTTCCTGAAGGACTGAAGGCCATTTGAGGTGGTTATGCCCTTTGTAGTGAAAGAGGTTCTGAGATCTGCTTCGCGGAGATAAGTGTAGAGGGAGCACCATTCAGGGCACAGAATACTGTGGTGAGCCTGGCGAACACAGGCACGTTCTGGGGATGATAGGCAAACACAACCCATTAGAGAGCGCCGAATTCATGTCGTATTCTCCCAAACCCGGTTTTAAAGGGGAAAGAAGTCACATCATGATTTGAAGTGCGGCGGAATTAGATATACATTGAGATAAGTCTGATAACAAATATTTAAACCGGGGTGAAGTTATTTGTATTGAGAAAATATAATATAAGTAGATATTTTATGCGTTCATGAATATATGTTACAGCTGAAGCTTGTTGTGTTTTCACCGTTTTCGAGCTATCGCTTGAAATGCCAGTGCATTTCAAAAATGGATGGGGTATTTAACCCGTTCACTTGTCGTCTGCACCTGATCTGTTCCTTTGTTTGTAAAAGGAACGCCTTTTGAAATGGTGCCGCAACTGTTCAGTCATAACCTCTAATTGTACGTTGATGCAAACTTTACTTTCTTAATCTAAAACATAGTGCCGTACACCACTATAATAGCTGTTCTTTCAAACAGATACTCAAACCCCAGAGTTGAGACTAATATTTGAGCATCCCACCTGTAGTAGAAGCTTTCTATAAACGTGTAGCTACCAAGAAACTCATGAAAGCAAGACGAAATGTTTATAATAACAACAAGATGAAATTAAATGCAGATGAAATTTTCTTCTTTTCGAAATAACTAGGGTTGAATTCCTTTAATTAAAGTTAAATTTATCACCGTTTTTCGTAAAACACGGATTTTTTTATTTTCTTTGCATTCAATTTTGTGAGAAGCTTTTTAAATATTTGCATTTGGAATTCAATATTAAAATGGTGTAAGTAAAACACGTTCATGGCACATGTTAACTGGTACAAAAAACATGCTGAGAAATGAAAATAGTGCACCGACAATTGTTCAGCTTTATTGATATATTTCCAATAAACTTATCGATTTTGAGGACTCTTTCTACAGATTTCAGAAAGGTAGATTGAATAAAGATAAGAAAATAAAATCCATAGGATTATCTTAGCTTCTAACAATGGAAGAGAAACACTTAAATAAAATACTCTTTATCAAAGAAAAAACATAGTTGAATTTACTGCTGAAATTGCCACAAGAAATAAATGTCTAAAATTCACAGAAATTTAATAAAATAGATAAAAAAAAATTGTACGGCAAACTAATGTGTGACTATTGAGAAGAAAATTTGTTTTGAATTTTCTACTAGTAAATATTATTTTTATAATTTTTCCGTGTTATCAGACAAAGCAGCAAATTGCTTAATTTTTCATTTATATAATTTAAAAAAAAATGGTCTGAGGCACACATTCTACTCTCTATATTAAAACAGCTAAATTTCTGTAGTTCTAGGATCTTAAAAAAGTCTGTCCCAGAGATCAGAAACACATTCTTTTTTTTTATTATTATAGAGCCAAAATCTTCGAAGTCTAATATATATCGAGTATTAATATAATCAATGGCCACGTGAATTATTCTTCCTAAATATCTTGAGGATTCCAGAGTTTCGTAATAAGTATCTGCTTTCCGCTAATGTTCTCATTGAACTGAGTCTGATGACTCAATGATATCTTAACATTTATGTATCATGCATTCCAATGTTAATCCAAAAGGCAACGAATCGTATTTAATTTGTTGTTGTGAGGATTGCTATAACAATCATAAAACCTGATATAGCTTTTTTAAGAAGCTACCTACATTTTTGGGCATCTGCTTGAAAACATAATAGATTTTGAGATGTGTCGTGAGCAAGAAGGAATAATGGTACTTTTATCACCATTTAAAACGCTTTTACTTCCACCTTCATAGACAAGTTTAAACGAATATCGTAAGCATGGTGAATCAAGCATTCAAACTAAACCTTTTTTCTGAGTATTTTTTTTTTCCCTTCCACCACCTCTTTTCGCAGAAATTTTTTAATTGTGCAATATGGAGCTATTAAAGTTTAAAAATCTTATGACATTCCTTGTTCTTTTAAACTTGAAGAATGTTGCATTATTCTTTTTGCTATATGATCAGAAATACTCTATACGGGAAGCTATTTCTTTATCATCAAACATTTAAAGACTTTTATTGTTCTTTATTTATTTTAATACAGAAAAAATTTTATTTAATGTTTGGTAAATGTCGATTGATCCGGGCAACGAAAACAGTTCTTTGCAACTTCATGATATATTTTCTGTACAATTATTCTATTTTCTACTTTTACAAATTTTGAGTATCAGCATTCCGTTGCACAGTCCTTTAATGATACCAAAAATAATCCAGGGAATATAGTGTTTTCATTGTTTGAAAGAAACTATGCGGAATCATCGTTACGATAGAGAAAAATTGCATTATTTATCAAACAATGGACGCTTTATGCTCGCCAATTTGAAAATAAAACCAGTTCTTAAGATATTTGGCTAATTATGAAAGAAAACCTTGTAAAGTTGCTATTTACAGTTAAAATGTAAAGCATTTCAAGTCGATTAAAGAATCTGATGTTCTTTTATTAAAGGGAAAATAAACCCGTGGGATTTTCATAAAAGGTATATATCTGTTTCAGTTAGCTTTAAGTAGAAAGATTAACTTCCACTAAGTTAGTCAGCATTATGAAAATAAAGTATGTTAAAAAGTGATGAAAACCTTTAAAATTAATTGCACAAATTGTATTAGTAGAAGCTATTGGTTATGGCAAACATAGTTTTGCTCATAATATCTATATATTTTAAATGCCGGGAGCAGCGGAAACGCAGTCCCAACTAACAAAAATTATGTAACACAGTCGTCATTCTTGACGGAAGCGAGGATAATGAGCCGTCCGAAGTGCAATGGACGACCTCTAATTGGGAGAGTACCCTTCCAGTTTAGGACATCGACGTCAAATAAGTGTTACCGTTTATCTTCAAACCAAAATTTATTAATGCATGATTCTTCTATTTATAGTGGTAAAAATAAACTGCTTCTGATGTCGATGAACCAAGATTCCAGCATGCTGTATATAAATGAACTATTTCAATTATTGAGCTGTTTTACCTACTAAAAATAACCTTTATATTAGAAAAACAAAAATTTCGAATGATCAACTGTTTAAAAGTCAGGCAGGTGGTATTCCAGTACTCAATAATTGTAGAAACAACATCATAACTGAATAAGAAATGAAAGGGATGCAGCTTTAGAGGGTAAATAATTCTAAAATTCCCAAAAGAGATGACCTTAATAACCGATAAAACTATGATTTATATCCAAGAAAAAGTGCTGGTACTGAAGGCGAAAGCAATATTTCAATTGAAACAGCAAGATACATAATCCATTCAAAAGAATCACTAAAGAAATCGTAGCTTAAAGTTAATAACACTTCAACATATGTTCTAAATCACAAAGGAGCTATTCCAAAATGTAAACCTTTCTTTAAAATTTAGCTTAAACAAAAAATTAGTGATCAATTAAGAATTTTTAGAATAGAATTATTTGTGCACTTTCCAAAAAAGAAATAAACATCTAATAAGAAATGTTATTCAAAGTTACCTTGTGGCAGGAAAAAAAGAGGGATATAGCATTTGGAAAATTGAGACGAATTAACTTGTTTTAACCGGAGGAGGTACCGTTTTCAAGTAAGAAATCAGATTTGAAAAAAACACAAATAAAATGGGTACAAGCAAAAACAAATGAAATTTTAAAAACGCATTTTAAGAAACTACAAAAATTGTCAAGGATTTAATTAGTGGAAAGAAATGAGAAGGAAAACGAGTAGATAGACAGAATTGGTAACCACTATATTAATTTCGTCGTCTATTATCTGAATATAAATATAAGTTACCGTGTGTGGGTAAGGTGATTGGGTTTCCATCAGACATTGAAATTGGACCTGTTGTCCAATACCAATTTTATTTTCTTCGATGGGCGATATTAGCCATTTCTTTCCACATCCGATTTCCCGTCTCCATTTCTTCGTAAGAAACTTTTCGGATGCGATAAATTTTTTCGGGAAAGAACTTTAAATTGTTTTTTTTATTTTTCGCGGAATTCTGGACGCGATAAAAAGTTAGTTGATTTTAAGGGGAAACAAACAATATATGAAAGCGATCGGAGAGATCTCTCTCTCGAAAGGGAGAGTTACCCCAATTTGCGAACTTTCTTTACTGAGAAATGTAATTCTAAACAAAAAGTTTTGCTTTTAAAAAAGAAAATTTTATTTTTCCCGTAGGAAATTAAACTCAATATTTCATTCTCATCGTTTAGCTCCGAAATTCTCTGACGAAAACTGAAATATTTTAGAACCCGTAATATTTTTTATGAATATTGATGCAAAAAATGTTGCTTCGAATTGTGATGCGATATATCTGCCAGCGTGTGATGTTTCTATGAATCTGGAAATACTCGGATAGAATGTTGATTAGACTTTGAAAAATGGCAGATGGTAATTGATAGTGTTATTTTAGTATTCAATCAGCGACAACGCACAAGGAGCGGAAGCTTCTGGAACAAAGTCTTTCGTTACTTGTCGCTTGAAGAATATCGCTGTATACAAATGTATCAGGAAAAGAAGAAATATACCATGCTAATTTTCGTAGCGATACATTATATTGCTTTCAGATAGTAGCTGTGCAACGCTGCTGCAATGTGCACAGCAATGTGTTCCTCGCAGTTAGTCGATCCTGGATCGCCTCTGCAAGGCATATAATCAGCCGGACTCTCCTAGTAATATGTATGACCTAATAAACTTGAATTTATCATTTCCGTACTATTTTTGGATTTTCACTTTCCCCATCAAGATCTCAATTCTGTGGCCTCTACCGACTTTAGTCTTCATCTCTGACCTGGTAAAATATTACGAAATATGTTTGGTTCGTGTGTACTATTCATGTTAAAATAAACTTTCTTTAATCACTTTGCGTAAATGTGCTCCACTGACTTCTGAAATTAATGCAGAGATCTGCTTGATTGAATTCGTATTTAAAGGTGCAAAAGAATAGAAACGATCTGCTTTATGAGATTCTCTGAATGTGAAACATCACATGTTTAGGACAAATAAAACCTAGAATATATTTCAAAATAATTATTATTAAAACGATGATAGAATATTGAGTATTTTAGAAGAACTAGCTAGTAACGTCTGAGTAAATAAAGATAAAATTTCTAAAAATAAAATCTTATGCTAATTAATTTGACCTATTATTCTATAGTAATATTTGCCATTTCAGAGTATTTATTTAAAGCAAAACCAGCACCAGTCTTGCTCTGATCTGGGATAAACCAGTCGTTGAGCTAGGGAACCCATCAACATGCTACGGTTTTTATAGAATATGCGCTGCTAGGGGCTCACCACTGTTCGCTAACGCTCGCCAACCATCAGCGTCCTTTTTGTAAATTAAGAAGAGAGAGCCACCATGAATCCTGACTTTTCGAACGAAAACCGTAAACTCGACGACCTGTTGATAGATAAATTGATTTTTTGTGGCTGAATATTTTCTATTTTGGAATCAGGATTGGCAGTTTGAACGCCAAATTTGGGGAATTCGGTTCTTTATTCTAAGCTCTTGGATTGAAGAAATTTTATTTGGCCTAATTTCATTCCTGATATTTAGCTCCATGTTTTATAAAAAAATTCTGCTGTTTTTAAAAAGGTTTTGAAACTATACTTCTCAACTGACCCGTAGTCAACCTTCAAACTTCCTCAATTGAACAAGCTTCTTTCTCCTTTCATTCGACTGTAATTGCCAGAATGCCTGTATGGCATGGATATGTTGTATTTCTGAACAGCATGAAAAGAACCACTATCTGTTTTATTATATATCTTTCTCTCATGTCCGAATTCTTCAATAAGCGCAGATTAATAGCCTCCCAGTTCTTATTTACAAACAACAACTGAAAACACAAATATCCTCCGTGCCAAATCTCCCATAGGTCCAGTCTAGGCCATAGCCGTGGGAGCAACAATCGGAGTGCCTAGATATAAAAGAAATTACAACAGCATATTTACAAATTTCAGAATTATTTAGAAAAGAATATATTATTACAAAATTCGTCTTGTAGGTTTACGTGAATGTAATCCAACAAGCGGGATTTAAAAAATCTATATTACACGAAGATTTTTAGCGAAGCTCTAAGCACAGGCAAAAAAACTAAACCAATAAATCTCAGTCAAAGCACTATCAGTAGCACTCAACGTATAACAGTTCACCTGTTTCACTGCTGTCCAAACTCCAACTGATTCACTCTCGTCATCTGACCGCGGTTCAAAATTACGACCTCCGTCTCTAAAAACCCCTCGTATTGATTCAGAACGGGACATTAATATAACTAAACTAAACAAACGGATTCACTCTTGGCTTGTATCTGTAAAAGTTTCTCGATAAAGTTTCTTGATATTTCCCGCTCCAAATACAGATATGACCACAGTTCATGGATTTTCTGAAAGTTTCGTTTTGCATCCAAAATTGCTTAAATGTTTGCCAAGGTCGGAGTTCATTGGCTTTGTTCCCAGTAAAAGCACTGTAAAACTTTCTTCCCCACCATAAGATTAGCAGGTTAGGGAAACAACTTCGTAACAATATAAAATACTGGTCTTTAAGAACATCCATAAACATTAAATAAAATAGCGACACATTTACGTTGTCTTCCTCTGTAGTTGCGCAGAATACATCAGGGCAGGAGAGCAGAATTTAGTGCTTTGGTCTAGGGCGCAGAAATGTATAAATCCGCACATAAATATCCTTATACGATTAAATGGACTTTTTCTCTTAAGCCTCCATAAAACAATTTTTTCAAGTATTCAAATGATGTTACACATTTTATCCTTCAGTTACTCTGCAAGGATTCCAAAATGTCCCCTTTTCATTTCCTCTGAGGAACCTCTTAAATAATTTACGGTCATTATTTTTAATTTTTTCCTATTATTATTTGTTTTTCATAAAAAACCAAACGATCTGATTCTTAACACGTTAGTCGCCTCGATTCATGTCTGAAATTCGAGTCATATGTCTCAGCGGTTCCCAACATTTTCGGTTGTGGGGACCATCAATTATGTAAAAGCATTTTTGAGGCCCACTAACTAAATATAGAACTAAAAAGAATACAAACATATGGAATATATTTATATATTATATACGTATACAGTGGCTCCCACAATTGAGTATGCACCATTCATGTTTTTCATTAAATGTCTAATACAGCACCATAAAGTGTTCATTTAAGTTATTATTTATAGAAATGCTAAAGTACTCATTATAGAATATATTAAGCAAGGAAACAAAATTGAGAAAATGATAATAATATAACCGGTTTATTTTTTATATTGAAGTTCCAAATTTTAGAGTCACAAAATTGAGTATACACTTCATAAAAATTTCAATTTGGCCACTCGAAATTTTCTCTAAATGAACCAGTATAATAAATGAATAATACTCAATTGAACCAGTATTTGATGTCCATGTGAAGTTAGTATTTTTTTATTATTATTCTCAATAGGAGTTCTAGAACTAAAACAAGTGTTGATACTCTGAAACTATTAATTCGAATGTCTGAAGAAGGTAAGTTTCTACTTGAAATTGCAGAGAATATTCGGCGTAGTCAAGAATGCATCCAAAAAATCCTCCTAAAATATAAAAAGTCTCAACCAATAACAAATAAGTTATAAAGTCTTGTACCAGTTCTGGGTAGACGAATCAAGTTCAATAATCTTGAAATCAAAATAATTTTCGACATAAGGAACCGGAAAAAAATAAGAAATCTGATGCATTTGAAACAAAACAAATAAAACGTGTGTATTTCAAAACGTGTATTAAAATTTCTAAACTACCATCTATGGCATACTTCTTAGTAAAAAGAAAAAGAGAGAGAGAAAGAATTATATAATTTTTTTCTATTCTAAACTCAAGATGACAACCTCAAAACTCATTTCATTAGTGAAATCTTAACAATATGAAATTAATAGATTTATAAAATAAAATTAAAATTTCACTCTTTGAGGACGAGTGTGATGCTGCCGTGCCAGCTGCTTGGCACATTCGCCCCCGACTGTCACAAATACGTGTCGACTTTTGTGGATTTTAGCTACTGACCGTCGCATATGCGTGACATCAGCTATAGTGCAATTAGACTTAACTGGTAAAAGTGCGTCGGCCCCAAGCATCCACGCGCTTTGAGAGATGTCAGCCATATCGAACAGCACGTTTTCCGTCCTCAAAGGGCTAAGAGTAGGAGAAAATGTTTAGTTCTCTAAACAATAGAGAATTTTTGGCATGAAATTTTAAGATAAGCCAAGAAATAGGAAAGCAATTTAGAAATTACTAAGAAATTGTTGTGATTGTTACAAAATAATTAAAAAAAGAAGAACAAAAAGTGACATGGGCAAAGAATTATTGAGGATAGCGTTATTTGCTGGAATTATCTCTGCGGTTGAAACGACACTTCTAGCTGTGGATAAAACGTTATTTGTAGGTATTTTACATTCTGTTCGATATAATATTTCTTCTATGTGAGTAATTTAAAGATAGTCTAAAAAATATTTATAATTTTTTTTTATTTAGAACATTTATAACTTCGTTGAGAATTAAGTTAAAAGGCAAACTATTTGAAATAAAGGGTAAAATAGATTAAAATACTGAAAATAGTGAATATTGAAGAACAAATTTAAAAAGACTATACGAAAATTGAATTCTCGAGATCATTGCCCATGCAGTGGACAAGCTCTGGTCAAATTCGAACCAGCCTCAATCCGTGTCTTCTCAACCATGCTTCGTAAACACATGCTACGGACGTATGAAAATATTTAAGAGATCTCTATATTTTGCTTAAAAATTAAAAGTTAATTTAGTAGGTAGAAATTCAATGAAAAATTACTATTTGCCAATGAAGTTATTAACATATTTTAACTTTTTCATTGGATCTCCTATAAATAAAAAGATTTGAATAATACTTGACGTTGATTAAACATGTTTTACGTATGGATCTGATCAGTATGGGAAATTTGAGGTGAAATTACATCACTGACAGCTTCATTAAACATAGTGTCTCCAGAAAATTAAATGAAATTCATAAGAAGCCAGCACCTCAAACCAGACACAGATAGCAATGTTAGTTTGCAACAAAGTTGCAGCAATCTTGCTCTGCAAATCTGCAAGCTTGCAACAAATATGACATGACGAGTGTGCAAGCTTGAAACAAGTTTGCAGAAGCGACGAAGTAACCACCCATCGAACTTGCAACAAGCATGTGGCGTCAAACTCATTGCAAACTATAGCAAAAACAGAATACGAACACAACCTCGGATTAGAACTCGCGACCCACCGCTTCCTAAGCTGACGCTCTAAACCACTCAGCCAGTTAGACTCCGAGAGGAAATGATAGATTGTGCTAATAGATCGCGCATACGATTTATTTTAAACTCTTTTCTTGATTTCATTAATTTTTTAAATTTTGTTTTGAGAATATGATTTGAAATCAAAGAGAGAGCGATTTTCGATAATAACTACGTTTTGCCAGTAGAATAAATTATGAAATCAGGGATCAAAAGTAATTACTTTTAAAATGGGACAAAATGTAAGTTATTATTTTTCAACAAACATTGGCTGTTTTTTAGGTTTCCTTTTGTTCATAAGCGTTAAAATTTCAACATTAAGAAAAAGGCGATATAGTTTTCTTTAAAGTGTGAGTTCTATATTTAGTAAAAAGATGGAAAATGTTTCAAATCTATTTTTTATATAAAAAAATTAGTTTTTTAGTTAGTTCGTAAAAAGAAGGACGGTCTAAGAGATGCTATTAAAATCGGATGCTTTTTTTAAAATACAAAGATTATCTCTTATTGTGCTTTCATCTTTGCAGCAAACTTGTTTTGCAATCGTGCTGTGAATTTGTCATGACACCTTCACAGCAAACTTGCATTGCAAGGAGGGGTGGCACTAGTTGTCTATTTTCGCCGTATTTTCGCCTTATTATTTTGAAGCAGTTTCGCTACGACATCGATGCGCCAAATTTGTCAGGACAAGATAATATCAAGTAAAAATCAAACTTTCTGCAAACGTACGTGCTATCTGGGGATAATAGAGACCAAAAGCATTTTAAAGCTCTGTAAAAATACTGAAAATTCTCGCAATGTAACATTAAATTTCACAATCTCAAGTACAACAAATTACAGAATTTTAAATTTCAACAAAAGTTTTTATAATTAAAATTAATTAATAAAAAGTAGTATCAAAACAATAATCTTTTTAAAATTATGATGTTATTAATAATGGTTAATACTTTTACCAAAATAAAAGTTTTATTAATAAAGTCGTTATTCTTGAAGTAATTATACGCAATAAGTTCATTTTTATTTCGGATACAGAACTGGACGCGGCCCCGTGAAGTGAATGGATCTGACACATCACTATCAATCACTCTGTTAGCACACAGCACCACATCTTAGATTGTATTTGTAATTACCAGCCCGAATAAATAAATTCTGACTTTAAATTAAAAATAAAGAAAGCAAATAAGAAAACATTCTTAAGATAAATGAATTCAAAAAAATTTTATACAGAAATATTTTAAATAGAAATAGTGGTACATTTTACATTAATTACTTGGCATACCTAGAGATGATATTTCATAAGGTTCTTTCATAAATTTTCAATTTTGTATTTGATTAACTTTACTATTGACAACGAATGAATCAGGTCTGTGATACAACGACGTAAAAATGGAAAATGTATAAACGGTGCTTTGCTCTATTTTAATACATTCGTTCACTCCAGTAAATTTGGAGACATCACGACGATGCAAAATTTTTATGACTTCAACCTGACACTTCACTAAAATCATGGTTTGGTCATTGAGTGTAGCAAACGCCCTAATTCAGTTGTGCTTTACAAATTTGTTACAAATGGACTTGTTTTCCATGTTGAATATGCAAAACATTAAAACATATCAAAATGTAGTATTATCAGATTAATGTGTGAACAGTTTCAATATGTAGTATGGTCACCTCTAACAGCCATACAAGCACAACAACGATGTTTTATTTTGAAATTAATAGTGTTTATTAATGCAATGTACTAATTTAGTGAGTACTAGTACTATTTAATTTCATGAAAGAAAGCCTTTTGTAATGATAATTTAGCGAAAAATAGGCTCATCGGTCAATTTATAAAATTTGACTTCCTTGTCTTAGTTTTCAGACTATATTCAGAGCCTCCGAAAGCTGAGCCGGATAGTGGAGATAACATAAAATATTGTTAAAAAATGTTAAGTTGTTTTCATGTCTTGCTAGTCTTATAATTGGGAAGAGAGTTTTACAGAGTCGACGACCCGGTCCCGAATTCCTGACCTTCGCTACCTTTCTGTCGACTTGGCGACAAATCGAAAGTTAACGAAAATGTGGTAATTTTCTCGATATCTCTATTAGGAAAGAAGATATTCCGAATGTACTAGATAATTGCATGTGACATCACAAGCAGTGTATCCAAGTTATATAAACGGAGGCAACCGAAAGGAGGGAATGATTTGGAGTTTCGTCTGCAGTGCGAGCTGGAAAGCCGGTGAGCTGAACGTTAGTGAAAGTGTTGTTACTGTCATTATTAGTAATTTGCTGACAATTTGTGTTGATAAATACGAAAGTGCTGTTACTAATATGTTAGAGAAGAGGTTTTTTAAAATTTGAAGTAAATACCTTGAATATTATTGAAAATAAGAGCAATTGTTTTAAATATTTTTTGCGCATGTGCCAAACGTAGCGGAATTCTTTTTTCATAACTTCAAAGACAGATATATAGGTCAACTCACATATAAAATTTCTCTTAAATACTACTAAGATACAGAAAGATGTCGGCATTTTTAGCAGCGATGTATTATTTTAAATGCCATCTGCAGCCTGCAGACGGCGTTTGCGCAATCATCTTCCTATGTGATCTTGGATGTTTATTCTATGCCTGTCATACCCTTAAAGTTTGGCAACATTTTTATAATCGTCCTGTTTTCATAAGTATGTGCAATATCGTATTGCTCAACCTCTCACTTAACTTAATAGAATCTGTCAATTTTAACATATCAGATTTAAGAACTAGAATGTAATAAAGTTCTAGTCATGAAACTTTGTCTTTGAGCGAGAAATATAAAATTTCCTTGGTATGTGCCAAGTTATCTTTCAATTGATTTTGCTGTTCAACCTGCCTTGAAAATTTATTGTAAAAATTTCATTAGATGCTTAAATTTTTGTTTAACAAAGTTTTATTAACATATGTAGCGAATTGCACTTGCCATGGTTTCTGGAGCGAGAATGAAGAAAAAAACATTATTTGGAATAGCGCCAAATAGGACCATCCGAAAATCCAGTTCTGGCTAAGTTCAAAGTCAGAAAGGATAGCTATTCGCCTTCTCCTAATATGTCACTTAGTTTTACGCCTACAACGAATTTTGGTGGTTTCAAAAACTATTTGGTGTGCAGACCCATCGTATGTCTGCCTTACGTTTTCATTAATTTTCGCACGGGATGCAAAGCTAGTTGTACTAGTGGAACACACTTTATTGAACTAACGCACACACATAATTAAAAGGATGTTTCATAAGATTCCTTGATTACGAGAGCGGGAAAAATTAGTAATAATGTTGAAACACTAAGAATCAGAAGAAAGGAAAGTGAATAGAAATCTAATAATGTTTCTTGCATTTCCGAATACACATTTTAAAGAATGAAAAATGAGGGAAATTGTTTTTTCTGCAAAATATTATATAAAATTATTATTTGAAAGTTCCTTTTGAAACTTTGATCTCAGCGAATTAAATGTAATGACGGGAAAACAAAAGATTTCTGAAAAATTGTAGTCAATATAATTTATTAATCATGTATCTCATTTCTGTCTATGTATACATATTTGTATAAATATCAATGAATTCAAAAAGTTACTCATAGTCAGTAACTTGAATAGAATATTTCGAAATATTTTTGGTTGAGAATGACAATTGGCGAAACTTTTTATTCGCACTGTCTTTGTGCAACGTGGCGATAGTACCAAGGTTATTTAACTAATTTAAACAATACGAGAGAATAAACATTTGTACAAAAAAGTATTAGGATTTCTAAAGCTTCAGTAGTGAAAATCAAATTTATGCAACTTCCTGGCAATATATATTAGGGTGTCCTTTATTTTTTAACTTTTAAATTTTTAAATCCCCGCCCCCCCAGTTTCATTCCATTTACTTCAAGATCAACGCATAAAAATTTTTGGGCCGCTAAACCTCTTTTAACCAGTGCCGACTTCGAGAGAGAATGTGAATGATGAAAGACATTTTGTTTTGGTGGCGCTGCCTTTCTGTCTGTTGTTCGTCTGTTGCTTTGCAGTTCTTTTTTTATGACGTACGCACAATGATGATGTACACCGTATCACAGTCATCACTTTTTGCCAGTCTTGAAGGCGACAGTTATATTCTGTGACTTTCGCTGGATGCATGTGGCTATTACAGTTAACATTCTGTCCTTGCGTTTCGTCGAAGTTACATGTTCGTTTTTCTGATATTATGTCTCGAGAATTTCGCAGCGCAAAGGAATATGTGTTTCTGATAGGAGATATCAAACATAAAATAACTGGAAAGAAATCTCCATCGATTTGACCAATGTTATCTGTTTTATTCAGTACGTGAATGTGTAATATTTTGGGTAAAGGTAAGAATCAACACAAAATCTATGCAACGTGGCGTAAAGAAATTGATTGGTCTGTAGGCATCATGGAGGACTCGACTAAAGAATTCAAAAAAAGAAACAGGATATTTTTAGGAGACTTGAAAAGGAATTTTTGGAATCTTTAGACAATCTTTTCGACATTGCTCATGCCGACGCATTTCAATTGAAAAAAATTGAAGAAGACAAAGAATTTTTATTGAGACTGAGAGGGATAGGACGAGTAGGTTATCTTGGAGGGATAGATAAAAAGCATTCCGAAAAATATGAAAAGGTGCTGGAAAAGAAGGAAATAGAGGAAAAGAGACGAGAAAAAAACAAATTTTTAGCCTCTAATCTTCTGCTGTGAGTTATGTGTCATAGTCTGATGAATCAATTAAGGAAGTGTTCACTTCTGATGAAAGTAATGATATTTGACATGATATATTGACATTTCTTGCCACTTTCTAGAGAATACACAAAATCAGGATGTTTTAAAAAGAGGTACGGAAAACTTTATTACGCCGAAGTTAGTGGACTCATTATATAGATGTCAACTTAGTGTGAGTGATTTTGTTTACATTATTCGTGCAGTAATAGAAGCACTTGGCCATAATACTGAAGAGTTTATTATTAATAAATCCTCAATTCATAGAATCCGACAAATTAAAAGAAAGGAATCTGCCGAATCCATAAAAGTAGCATTTCAAAATGATATTCCTCAAAACCTTACTGTTCACTGGGATGGTAAGCTATTACCAGCATTAAATGTCAGAGATGCAAAAGATGAAAGACTGCGAATTATTGTTTCATTTGGTGACAGAGAGCAGCTCATTGGTATATTGGTGTTCCAAAATTACAAAATGCAACTGGGAAAGAGCTAGCACATGCTGTTTGGATTCCTTTAACACATTGGTTTCTGGAAACTAATGTGCAGATGTTGTGCAGTAACACAACTGTTTCAAACACTGGCCACTTAAATGGTGCATGTATTCTTTTAGAACAAAAACTAAATAGAGAAATGCTGTGTTTCCCATGCCGTTATCACATATATATGCTGGTTTTGCGAAGTGTATTTGAAAGCAAAATATACGAGGTACCAAAAAGTCCTAATATCCCGCTTTTCGAAGACTTGAGAAAAAATTGAAAATACATCAATATTGATAATATCAAAAGTGGAAAAGATCATGTGAAACGGCATTTTAACGAGACAGAAATTAAAGAAATGTTAGTAATTTTG
>BGPR01021904.1:12540-25935 GCA_013235015.1 Araneus ventricosus
CATCTTCGTCTTCATCGCAATTCATTGCTGTATTGTTTTTATTTTTCACTCTGTCCAAAATATCCAATTCAGTTAGTGTTTCCGAGGTTTCAGCTTCAGAATGAAGTGAAAGAAAATCATCAATCAGCACATCATCGTTAATTTCTTCTTTTTCCCTTAGCTGTGTCCACATTTTTTTAAAGTTCCTCTAAGGGAATATCGTCTAAGGCAGGGGTCGGCAACCTGCGGCTCTTTTGATGTAAAGTTGCGGCTCCCCAGTTCCATACGAAAAAATTAATAATTTATTATCAAAACCCTTAAAAAATAAGAAAATATATTTTTAAGTACCTAATTCCTCAATAGCTTTTAGTTTCATAATCGTTAATTACAAATCGCTACGCTTAACACGACTGTAATGAGATAAATTTGAACTATTGTTTTGTTCTTAGAGATAGACTCTGTGACCATGTTTATCTTTCAGCCAAATGCATTCCATTTCCGTCTCACCCAAACAGCCACCGTCTAGATTCTAGACGTGTTGTCAGTCAATCATCCTCGGATAGCGCGGTCGACGTTACGTTGCATGTGTGTTAATTTAATCGTTTGCGGTTTTTTGCGTGTCTATTCGCTTGTTGTTTCAAGAAGAATACGATTTAGAAGCGAATTATCTTCTCAAGGGTATGTACGCGTATAACGTAATAAAATAAGTAGCAGAATTGGATTATATATCTGAGGATCGTGTTAACGAAGTAATAATGGTAAATAAATTGTTTGCCGTTTTAGATAGCTAAGTAAAATTTTAAAAAATTATTTTTTCAGCTCCGCCGCCAGCATGGCATCTGGTAAAAAAAAGAGAAGAACTGAAGAAGAAAACCAAGAATTCAATCAGGATTGGACGGACTCGTTTGCATTCATATGCAACACAGATGACCTACCGACTTGTCTCATTTGCCACGAAAAACTCGCACACAATAAGAAGTCAAATTTGGAGAGACACTTCACTACAAAACATACCCAGTTTGCTGGTAAATATCCACCGGTAACGTACGAAAAAAAGCTGTTGAAGAGCTCAAAAAAGAAAAAAAAAAAAACAGTCAAGTTTCATGCTAAGTAACTGGGCGCAATCTTCCAATAATGTAAATCTGGCAAGCTTTGCAGTATCATTAGAAATTGCAAAAAGAGGAAAACCATTCACAGATGGTGAGTACGTCAAAGATTGTTTTATACGTGCATCTGAAGAACTGTTTCGTGATTTTTAAAACAAAGCAGAAATCATGAAAAAAATCAAAGATTTGCCATTATCTGCTAAAACAGTACAAGATAGAACTGCTAAAATGTCTTCAAATGTAACACATATGCAAGTGGAAGACATTCAACTGGCTTCCGCCGTATCACTTGCTACAGATGAGTCTTGCGACATAAAAGATACTGCACAAGCTACCCTTTTCGGCAGGTGTATGTCGACCCAAGGTCCAAAAGAAGAACCTCAACACAAATACAAATGAGATCAACATTGAGCCATTGATGCTGGATTGATGCTGGATCGCTTCAAATGCAATTGCTGGATTTGAAAAACAAAGACTTGTGGAGTGGCAAGTTCACAGAACTCAAGAGTTGGAGGTCTGCGCACACACATCGCGCAGCACAAGTGGAGAGCTCTAAAAGAAATTCCGCGAGTTGAGGCCCTCATATTCGACGCATGGAATAGTCTTCCAGAATGCTACAGTGAGGTGAAGAAGTTAGCATATGGAGTGCTGACGATCTTCGGATCGACATATTCGGGCGAGAAAGCGTTCTCTTGCATGAATAATAAAAAGTAAAGTTAGAAGTCAACTAACAAATAAAAATCTAGAGTCGTGCTTGAAGCTTAAAACAAGTTATAAGCCAGATTTAACCAAACTTTCAAAAGGCATGCAAAGCCAATGCTCCCATTGATGTAACTATCTATATTTGTGTTTTTATATGAATAAATATTATTCCATATTTAAAGCCGTTTATTTTAAATCAAATATATATAAGCAAATACTATAATATTGAAACGAACATTTTTAGTGGCTTTTCAAAAACTGGGAAATTTTGTAAACTGTAACTTTTGGCTCTTCCGTTTCAATAGTTTGCCGACCCCTGGTCTAAGGGAATAGCTGACAAAGAAACCAGCTTTTGCAAAACTGTTGCGAATAGTACGATCTGTGACATCATTAGTTCCATTCTTTGGAACTTTCTGATATGCTTTCCCGTAAGTTGATCTTTGGCATGGATTGATTGTTCTCAAGCGCAGTGATCACTACTCTCTTGGGAGAGTGTATTTTGAAATTCTGTGTCACCTCTTGATCCATTGGCTGCAGTTTTGATGTAGTGTTTTGTGGCAAGTAAAAAACTGTAACATTTTTCAGTTTTGGGTTGATTTCCTTCGGATGGGCGGGACAACTGTCAGAAACGAGAGCAATTTTGCGACACTCTGCAATCATACGTTTGTCCAACTTTTGAACCCATTTTTCACAAATTTCTGACGTCATCCAAGATTTTTTTTTGTTAAAGTCGTAATCAACCTCCAAAGATTTTGCGCCTTTTAAACATCTTGAACTTTTGCTTCTTCCGATAGCTAATGATTTCTATTTCTGATGTACAGTCATATTTGCACCTAACATGAAGTTAATCTTGCTTTGCTTTGTTTTTCTCCAAAGCATTTTTCCTTTTTAAATGTTAATGTCTTTTGAGGCAAATATTGAAAAAATAAAGCAGTCTCATCTGCATTAAAGATGTTTTCTGGCTTATAGTCTTTTAAAATTTTACTCAGTGTCTCCGTTATCCAATTTCCACTATCATTATCATCAGCGTCTTTATTTTCACCAGATATTACTTTTGCCATAATTCCGTTTCTTCTCTTAAATTTTTCAAGCCATCCATTGCTTTCTCGAAATTCGTCGTAGTCCAATGCCTTCGCAAATTGAAGAGTTTTCTCAATTATGAAAGGCCCAGAGATCGGAATATTTTTATCTCGCATTGTGTGTATCCACTACAAAACTGCCTCATCCACATCTTCATAAACACATATTTTCAAACGTTTTAAACAAGAATTCAATGAATCATAATTTTGTATCTTATTACATTTTTTTATTATGGTTGATAAGCTGTTTGGAGGAATACCAAATTTAAAAGCAATATCCTTTTTCTTTACGCCTTTATCCACCTCATGAAGAATTGAATTTTTTTCTTTGATGCTCAAGCACTTTCGCTTTGACATTTTCCAGCTACAAAAACCAAAATTACCAGCACGACTGATCAACAAGCTAGAAAACGGGAGTCTAGTTCAAGGACACGGGACAGCTCAATTGAGGGTGAAAGGGGGATATTGAAAGATTTTCTAGTGAAGTGGAGGGTGGGTGGGCAAAGGTTGCACTTCCTGGATGAAATGCAAAGAATGACAGCGATTTTACTGCTCTCGATGAGTTAGGCAACTGGTAAAACCAATTCAAGGTTATTGATCACCATAAAATGTGTTAAAAGAAAGAATAAGTTTGAAATGTTCAGAAATGTTTTGAGAAATAGGGAGAAAAAAATATTGGGTCACAAGAAAAAGTTCGTTAAATAGAGAATGCACTTCGCTATTTGGAGGTTATTTGACGAAGAAATACGCAAAATGTTCTTGTTTCCATGGAAAAGTTCGCAAAATAGAGGTCCGACTGTGATTATTTTGAGGCAAATCAATTTAATTCAATAATTAAACGCACAAAAAGGTTTCCTGACACTTAAACTGATAAATCAGTACAACAAGCTTGTTATTTTAACAAGACACCTTAGAAAAAGAATCTGACCTTTCCTTTTCAGTTCCGCATGTAGTATATCCCCGTCCAGGAGAAAAGCACACGTAAAATGAAATAATTTTGGACCACCCAAATAAAAGAAGAGCATGCTTTAGAATACGCCTGTTGCGTTGCTTGTAAGATGGAAAGTGAACCTTCATTCCTCCGGCTCTTTTGAAAGAAAGGATTAGACCTTTGCCTTGCCAATCATTTTACAGCGTCTGTCGTTTATCGCCTTTTGACAATAAGCAAGCAATACTCTTTGGCAAATTTTATAACCCACGCGAGACATGTTGTCTGCTCCAAATAATGATTGTCTTTCTGCTCTGTCTGTTTAGATTGATTGCCAATCTGAGGGCAAGTTCGAACCCACTGTCCACCAAAGGTGGAAGTGGATATTGCTCCTACCAAGTGGGAGTGCACAGTGGGTTACTTGATAGCTTGGCTATTTGTAACCACGTTTGGTGAGAAAAAAATAATTAATCCTGTGCCTTGAACACTAGAAAAGTTTGGCATAAGATGAGGGAGATTCAAGAAACAACCTGGCAGACGGTGTTAAAAGGAGCAGGAAGTTTGGAAAAAGGGAGAGACGGATAGTCAGGAGAGAATGGGAAGAGATAACTTTGGCTGGTGGTGAGATGGCAACAAGGAGTGACTAGGGAGCCCGAGCTTGCTGAGTGCGACAGTTTTCATTTTTTTACCCTCGTGAGGCTTCAACACGGTTGAAGACAGAGAGTTGTCAAGTGATGACTTAAAAGGACCATTTTTTCTGCTGGCATCCGCGAAAAATGCAGAAAAGGAAACCTTCCTTGATAGATGGTTTTGTGAACTGCACTGCCTGCAAATCAGATTTACGCTTGACCTGCTAGGCCTAACGGGTGTTGGTTCGCCGTACCAGAGCAGGCGTTCGCTACTCCAGTATTTTCTCATGGCAGTTTCTCCATGACCATCGTTCAGAGGTGGTTAGCGGCCACTACTGGATCTCCTCAACTGGATTTCAGAGGGGGTGTCATTCCTGTCTAGAATTAAATACGGATGAGAGGAGAGCAGAACTTCTCCGACTATTACCTGTAACCTGCGACGTAGCCATGGTCAACTGGCAAGCCTGATGTTGGAGTCAGCAAGCATCCTCATCCTGTATTACCTGCAACCAAAAGTCGCGCGGTGAGGCTACATTGATGATTATGAGTGGAGAGCAGCCCCGTCAAGATCAATAGACCCCTTCATTCCCTGGTGCGCGATGAAAAATTGAACTTTCTGCAAAGTTCGTGTGTATTCTGAGCAAGAATATCGCCAATGAACAGTGTTAAGAAGAGCCAGTGACTCCCAGCGGTGGTCAGCCCAATACCCAGGATGTCCTAAACTAAAAAAGTTATTTCAGATAAATGCCATATTATTTTAAGTAACATGTTGATTAAAAATTATCATAATAAATTAACCTTGATGAAAAACCTTCATTAGATGTGCAAAATAAAGGGGAGTGTAGATACAATGTTTAACTTTTTGCAACAATTTTCTTATTGAAGTGAATTTTAGGTTTATGCATAATAACATCTTCACTGAATCTCTTAACAGACTGCTGATAGTATTATCTGGTTACTTTGTGTCTCAATTATTTTTATGGTATGAAATGATATATTATTGTTATGCATGTATGTGTGATCACAATAACTAGGGGACCCAAACATTAAATAACATTAAATTAAGAATTATGAGTGAGTAGTACAGAACTCTGTGCGTAATATGAAATGTTAACCAAGAGTATCGTGCAATGTGTTATAATTTATGCTATGTCATGCCTGCAATATTTAAATTCTTTTGATTATTCTTAAAATGAACAAATTTTTAATTTAGGCAACTAGTTCTGTCAATGATTTATGATCGACATGTTCACACTCACATAGCCTTCTAGAAACCTTCCAGGTCTGGAGCAAATATAGCTGTTAGTGTAAATTTTGAATACCTGGGGGTTATTGCATGAAAATCTATTTTAATAGACAATGCGGAATCATTAAGATTTGAAGTTGATCTCTAAATGGATCTATTGATTTTAAATCAGTTGCAAGATTTCCTGTCAAGAGACTAAATTCAAAAGTTGTGAATAAGTTTAATGCTTTTATATACTTGACCTAAGTTTAATTGTTGAAATTTGATTTGGTGTACTTATATTTTTGGCTTTACGAAATTGATTTTTCTACTGTTCATTGATTAATACAAATGCTTGTAGGCCATTAAAACTTGTGCTAATTGTAACTGACTCACGAGCGATTAGCTGAATAATTTATAGAACAGATTGAACTTGCAACAGTTCATTAATGTTGAAATTTTTCACATCAGAAACTCTTATGAGATCAACCAAACTTAGGATTAGATTAATGTTATAACAAAAATATTTACACAACAGCACATCAATATTTTCTTAGTAATAGTTTATAGCATGTAAATTACTCATTCAAAAAATTCAGTAATATTTGTTTGTTCTTGCGACCATCTGGATTTTCAATTTCAGAGGCATTTCAGTTAACCGGGGTTTTATTGTATTTCGTACATTGTTGTTTACATATTATTGAGTGTCATATTTTGACTTGACGAATAAGTAATTTCACATTTTACTAATATTTCCAAATAAAGTTATATGTACTAGCCGCTCTCGCCTTCCTATGGGCGGGTTCGCTGCCAGCATCCACTTTGCTCAGAAATGCCCCTGCCACCTCGCTGCTTCGAGGCTCTCATCCACTACTTTTATCAGTTTTAAATACTGTATGAAGATAAATGGAACAGACTATAAAACCATAATAGATTTCATATTCTTTGTCGACAACAGATTCCTTTAATATTGTAAAATCATTCAATAAACCCCATCTAGTTGTAATGTTTTGCATAACTTTCTCACGAATTTCGGCATGAAAGTCTTCAGATCAAAAATACAGAATTATATTGTCCCAAATAAACAGTTACCATCACCTACAATAGGTATCTTTCAGTATTTTTGACACGCCATTTTGATGGAACTGTTGGGATCTATATATTTAAAATAATATGGTAAAATCTTCAGACAGTTCGCCAGATCCAACCACTCGACGAAATTCGATAATTTTTAATTCATATGAATGCTTACGACGTCTATATATGTTATCAAGAGTCGCCTGCTCCCCATACCGTCCTCCATTTTCGAACGAAATAAAAAAAATCATTTCTCTTCTATACATTGTCTATATCCAGACATATATATATGTATATTACCTAGTTTCATATCTTTAATTATAATCTGTAATATATCTTAAATTAATATTTAACTAAAACCTGTCTAATAAATTAAGCCTGAGAAATTTTAAAACAGTGATGCATGCTAAGCCTATCCCTATGACAACTTTACCCCATCTTACTTAAATTACTATAAAATAATATCTGTAATTAATTCAGCTTATCTGTTAATGAGGGAGTATTCTCAAGATCTATATGAAGCTTTCTGCAGAGTCAATCTAATGAAAACTTAATAAAACAAAATGTAGAAGAGAAGTTAAATTGGGTATTCCAACTTCAAACTGCTACATAAACGAACAAAATGGGTGTTTTCTCCTACCAAAGCGTTGCAATAAGTATAATTTTGCATGTTAAACTTAGTTCTTAAATATTCAAAAAAAAAATACATTTATGCCAATATTCATTACAAAGTTACAGCATTTTATTTGATGTATGATCACTTTACCCCACCTGACCCTAGTATACGGTTTTAACAAGCGGCATATCTCATATATTTATTATATTTTGGCCAGTCTATTTCTCCGAACAGTTTCTAAAATAAACATCACACAATTAAAACCTTTGTCCTGTGATATTAACATATACAAACCAAAATAAAATAATTTGGTTTTCTTTTATTTTTTGATAACAGAATAAAAAAGCTGAGTTTTAACCACATTCCCTGGAATTTTAATAATACTACATTTGTATATAGACCGAAGTCTAGGAGTAATTTCAAAATATAACTTATTTAGTGTGATTTTACAAATTCATTTACATTTTAGTGTTTCAGCTTTAAAAAAAGAAAAAATTAATAACAAATAAAATCCAGAATTTATTTGACGGCAGCTTTGAAATAAATTAAGTACATGATTTCTGCATAGACAATCTGGAATAGTATACGATTTTAACAAGTGATATATATATTTACTATCCATATCTCATATATTTATTATATTTTGGCTGGTCTATTTCAATAACTTTTTCAATACATTAGACCAATGATCGACAAACCGCGGCTCGCGAGTTGCATGCAGCTCTTTAGCCACTTGAGTGCTGCACTGCCTGTCAACATCATCAAAGAGAAGCGCTTAATGAAGACCTCTAGCTGAAAGCTAGAGTAATTGAAACACTTATAAAATAATGAAGCAAATAACAGTTACTATAAATTAATTAATAAATACTACTTTACAAAATATTTTTTTTAATAATTGAAAAACAAATTATCCTCAAAATTTATTATACATTGACTTCAAACTGAAAATTTAGACTAGCTTAGATAGAAATAAAAAAATATTGTGAAGTTTGTGTTATATATTTTAGATTTATGTAGGCTATATTGATATAAAAATGGAGACTAAATATTAATTTAAAATGAATGTAAAAATAATGCTCAAATATAAATTTCGACACATTTAACTGATTATGCGTTCAGAAATTTACATACTTTAAATAAAATATAAGTATTACAATACTTGAAAAAAATATGTTTTTATGAAAATAACTCAAATATTTTGCATATAGGACCAAAAGAAAGCTTATCAATACATTGAGAGGCAGGGAGAAACCACACACCGATTTGTGCCCAGTGTCGTATAAATACGACGAGAGAAAATGCTTAAAACAATGCTTTTAGTGAAAAAAATGGAAACAAATCTAGAAATACATGTTTAGATATATGTTTTTTCTCACAAATATAAATTTTAAGGGATGTCAGGTAAATGGGTTAATCGGAGGAGATTATTATACTGTCCTTGTACTAGTTTTCCCACCACTACCTTTTAAGCACCAATATGTAACTAACTATACTAACCTGGAATAATCTTTGTAATCGTTAAATTAAATTTACCATCTGCAATATAGAAAAAATATAAATGTTTTAATCATTATAGTTAAAATCACATGTTAATGAGATATTGCCAATACAGATTTAATTGCTTAAATACCTTAAAGACACACTTATTACATAAATTTTACATTTGTTTACATGTTTGTTTTTAATTACTATGGGCCTTGAAAATACTTAAACACACTATTTTAAGTTATCTTAAACTCCAACTTTCAATCAAATAGTATGATGGTAGAAGAATAAAAAAATTTCAACACCATAAAATAATAAAGATCACTGAAAACAGATTTTTATTAGCACTAAAATTTGACACATTGGCAATTACTTACCAAAGCCTTTATAATATCTTCTCTCATTAGCTATTCTTCAAGCTTGTGGCATCTTCTATAGAATCACAGGGAATCTTTATTTCAGAATGTAGATGAATGGTTTGGGCTCACTTTCTATAAAATTTTAAAATAGTGTTAGCCGTTTTAGTTAAATTTCACAATTTATCGAAAAGAGCAATTAAATTTTCAAACATTATGTTTTCATTGCACAATAGTGAAAAACGTTTTAAAGTAACTTGTTTCAAAACATTTGCTTTAAACATAGGCAGATACCTTAAAATATTATCGAATAAATAAAATTAATTTTCGATTACGCCGTGGCGGTATTCTTCAGCAATCAGAAAAGAAATTATGATAGCAAATCCATAATTTTAGTTTGAAAAATTATTTGAAATAAATAAAAATATGTTTAATCATGAAATTTAATTAAAATATTACGGAAATGAATAACTGAACTTACCAGATATTGCAAAAATCCATCCACCACATGAGCGAGTCTGCGGAAGGTTTGTTTACCGGATTTTTGGTTACCGGTACGGTTGCGGTTGTATTTAACAGTACGCTTAATGTTACATATCCCAACGTGAAAACAACGTTGGGCCAATGTTGTTGTTACCAACCGTATAAGCTGAGATTGGGTTTTTGTTGGCTAATTGTTGGCAAAACTACCCACCGTTTGCCATCAATGCCCGCCATTTCCCAACGTTGGGCCAACAAACTGGGCTATTAGGGCGAGTATGGAGACAACATCATTAATCAATATACCCTGTTTGTCAACAGGGTACTATTCAATCTGGTGGAGCCTCTGTGATGGTATGGGACGTGTGCAGTTGGCGTGTTATGGGACCCCTGATACGTCTAGAGACGACTCTGACAGGTGACAGGTACTTAAGCATCCTGTCCGATCACCTATACTCATGCATATCCACTATGCATTCCGACGGATTGGGACAATTCCAGCAGGACAATGCGACATCCCACGCGTCGAGAGTTGCTACCAAGTGGCTCCAGTAACACTCTTCTGACTTTAGACACTTCCATTGGCCACCTAAATCCCCAGAGATGAACATTATTGAAGATATCCGGGATGCCTTGCTACAAGCTGTTTAGAAGAGATCTCCACCACCTCGCACTCCTATGGATTTGTTGACTGCCCTGCAGGATTCATGGTGCGAATTTCCTCCAGATTACCTTCAGACACCAGTCGAGTCCATGCCACGCCGTTTTGTGTCACTTCTGCGTGCTCGTGGGGGCCCGACGCGATATTAATAAGGTGTGCCAGTTTTTTTGGCTCTTCAGTGTATATCCGATTATAATATCTGAAAGAGCATGAGATTTTATTTTAAAGGAGGAACAATAATTGCCTCGATTTCTGAATTTCCGGAGCAGTTAACACGGATATAAAGTGCAATGGAAATCAACAGAAAACATTCAAATTCTCAACACTGTATTGAGGCACCATATCTTGTAAAGCTTATTTCAGCTAGATTGCGTATGAGTGTTCCCTGGATGCATCAACACAACTGCTACTTAATTTGGCCGGGGCATTGGAAAGAAACTTTAAGAAGATTTTCCGATTCAATTCTATCACTCAATTGCCATAGAATTTATCCGTCACCATGTAAAGTGCACTTGGAAGCATGCTTCACTACTAGGGCCGTATTATTGAATAGGCAGAGTACCCATAAGCCCCGCCACTTTAGGGTCACCGAATTTTTTTAATTATTTATTTATATTTTTGTGGTAGTTTCAGAATTTTAATTTAGTCTTTTCATTTAATTTACAAAGTCTGTGCAATGAAACTTATTCAAATTAAAATCAAGTTTCGTTTAAACTTGGAATACTATTTTCATAACATTCCTGATTAATTACTCTTTGCAAGTTTTATATTATGTTGTTTTATAAATTAAAAAATTGTCCGTTCCTATAATTAAATAGTTTTTAAATTGTGTTAACAATTTTGTCTTTTTTTTTTACTTTTTTGTACAAAATTACTAATGTGTTAAAAAAATTGTGTTTTTTTACTTTTTGTACAAAATTACTACTAAATTTTAATACGCATTTCTTTATACGTTTTTGTACAAAATTACTACTAAATTTTAATACGCATTTCTTTATACTCGATATACTGCAATAAACGACGCAATTAAATGTTTTAGTATTTTATCGCGTCAAAATTTGGTATTTAAAACTGCTTATATAGAGATTAAATTCAAATCAATACAAAAATATTGACGAAAAAAGGAGGCCCCGAGATTTGTATTGCCTAAGAGCCTCTAGGCTGCTTCATCCGGCCCTGTCCACGACCGAAGTCGCAGCGCAAAGAAGCGATGAAAATGTCCAAATCGTAAAACAAAAAGTATTCCTGTTCTAGTTGCACTACAGATGGATAGATGGCAGCCTGATCACTCGATGAACATTGAAGTGAAATTCGCTCTGAGTTTCTGACTCGCTCTCTAGATGGCAGCACGTAATGGGGATGTGCACTAAATCCGTGAGAAAAGTGAAATGGCCATTGAATTATTAATCACTGTACTAAATAAGAATGAATATTTTTTTAAAAACGGTGTTTATTGTTAAAAAGTGGTTCTTTGACTACGCTGTAGTAAATAGTCCCAATTAATAAAGTCATTATTTAAAGTAATCTTAATAAATTTGTATAAAAAAATTGAGAAATATTCATTACTCTGAATAACAATGTTTTATCATTTACTTTTTTATTTTAGTTTTCCGCAAATCCAAGTAATTAAATATTAATGTAATTTAAAAATTAATATTTTTATCATATTAATTTACTGCTAAATAATTTTAATAATAGCAAATTTTTGAGTATAATCCTTTTTTAAAAAATTTCTCTTATACATTTTTTAAAAGAAAAGAAAACTTTAATTTTTATGGCAATTACTATCAGTTACTTTCTGTCGCTTTACTATTCGAATTTTGCATCTTATTTTTTTCCTGTAATTTTTTCAAAAATATCTTATAGAATTTTTTTCCCTTTCCTTTCAATTAGAAAGAAATTGCGTTTGAAATGTGACGCCAATGTATCCCAAGAGTTTGAATTTTTCAGAAATTATTAATGCATTTTATACAGAATTATGTATAAAATGACAAAATAAAGTTATGATTACAATCACAGATTACAATTTTGCAGTACAATTATAATTTTTTTTTGCGTATCTTTTCAGAAGCCGGGAATAATAAAATGATTGTAAAAATAAGGGAAAAAAATAAACATTTCTCAATATTAGAAGAAACAATCTTACATTATTTTTCTATTTTGACGTTTGATCACTTCTAATTTAGTCAAGACGAAGATACCTTTCGTCTTTTCAAAGTCTTATGGTGCACAAACCGTGAGTCGCGAACTTCAGAGTGGTTGCCAGAAAATTTTTGTGTCACTAAATTCAAAGAAATATATTTGACAATTAGAAAAAGGAAACTTTTCTTCAAAAGACGTGAGAGAAAAAATTTTAGACAAAGTGGAAAACTTGAAAAAATAGTTTGCGCACCATTCGAATAAATGCTTACGATTTTTGAAATAAAACAAATTTATATTTTATATTTTTGTTTATTTTTGTTTATTTTTGTAAATAATTTAATGAGAAGATAAAGATCACTGTCGAAACAAAAGGCCTAAAGTTATCTAAAATTTTAGTTAATTAAAAATTAAGCAGTTTTGGGCGCTTTTCCGGGATATGTTTGAAAATATTTCACAAAAACTATTTTTACAACGTATCAAAGTTTATAAAAATCAGCTCCTCAGTGGCACAAATTTCATTTCTGTTCAATTTGTTTCAAATTAAATTGTATATAAAATTCACATTTTGTATCAATATTTTTTTATTGTTGACTAGTAGTATGCGCACAGCGTTGCGCGTGGTATCAGGAATGAAACAAAACAAAAGATACAAATTATTGATTTCCCCGCTTAAATTTCTTCTCGTTAATGAAATTTGAACTGTAGGAAAACAGTACAGAGTACCAAATAAACGGATATTTTCGAAAAAATGTTTAGAAATTAAACGATTGATTCCTATAAACCAGGTAAAATATTAAGGAATTAAAACCGAATGAAATTTTAAAAGAAATGGAACAATAGGCGTCGAAAGATACAGACAAACATAATTTCTATAGTATTTAAATATATGCAAAATGAATCGGAATAATTATTTAAAAAAATAAAAATTTT
>BGPR01021905.1:0-25934 GCA_013235015.1 Araneus ventricosus
TTTATACGTTCAGTTACGTATTGCTTACTTTAATGGGATTGTCTTCCCAATAGTAAACAAACGTTTTTAAGTGAAACCACATAAAACTTGTTCTATAATTAACCATTTCCAGTAGCTGAAACAGATACTAGAGCGATGAAGCAAATGCTTCATAATAAAATGATTTCATATGAAAGATCATAATTCAGGATTCTCGATATCAATAGAAAGGAAACTCAAGAAAGGAAGGTGTGAATTCGGCCTTAGGAACCTAAATTGGTATCATCCATGCTTACTTCCCAAGTGTACTGAAAGCATTACTGAAAGATGAATCATAATAAAAAATAAACTATCATGGATAAAATTCAGCATAGCAATCAACAATTGATGCTAATAAAAGAATTTAAATCAAAACTTGTGAGTTGTATTGAGGTGAAGACTCAAAAATTTAATGTATACATTCTAATTGATAGCATAACATATGTACCCTAAGAGGAGTCTGAAGTTGATGAGGAAACATTTATAATTAGTAATAAGTGCAAATACGGGAATTTCTAAAGAGCAGGCAGAACAAAAGAAGCAGAAAGATCAGAACCTTTTTTTGTTTTGAAGAGCTTAGTTCAACTAGTTCTACAAATCTACCTGCAAAGCAAACAATCGCTAGATCAACGTAGCAAATTACTGGACTATTTACTTTGGAATTGCTTTGTTAAGTTAATAGTTAAAAAGAAAAAAGTCTGGCACAGGGGTATGCTGAGGGAACAATTATTGCTTTCATTACTGCTCTATGATAAAAATATTAACATCTTTTTAATTTTTTGGTAAAATTGTCGTTCTGATATCATAGATAATTTACCTTATATGGGAATTGGATATAAGCATTTACAAAAAGTTCCCTAATTTAATTTTTTTTGCATGTTTTGAGCATTTTAACAATATGATCTCTGGAAAGATTTTTGAATTCAAAACATTTTAAAGAAGCATTACATTTTGATGAGCAATTCATTTACTTTTCTCATAGATAGGTAATTAGAAAAGGAAATCACAGTGGAATTTAAAACGCATTAGTGCCACTTTACTACGTCCCCAATCAAGGTATTTATCATTCGTGAGAGAAACACTTTGAGAACGCATGAGTTTTAGTAAATATAAGTTGATAGTATGGCCATCTTCTTTTGGGGATCAATTTACTTTGTACGACAGTAATTCCTGAATAGGTAAAGATCATCATGGAAAAAGAGGAATCGTTAGCAGCCCACTGCATATAAAAGCTGGTAGAAAATTCTTCACTAGTAATTTTTCCACTGTAGGAAAGAAACAACGAAAGAATATATAGGCTAATAGTTCTTGTATAATTTCCCGGATTATTTTGAACAGTGTTATGAATTATCGCATCAAATCTTCCTAGAATTGTTTAGGCTATATGGCACTTGATAGTGATGTTTATATTCCAGTATGAAACGCATGCTAACGTTTATTATTTTGTTTGACTCTGCAAAATAACGTTTACCATGGAAGCTATGATTTGACTTCATCATGCCCAATATAAAATGCTTGAAGACGAAATGTCGAGGAAACAACAAAAAAGTGAGAGCTGGAAGCTATTGAAAGAACATGAATTAAAAATGGGTGTGGGGAGATCTATAATTTCACACACGGAGAAAGTAAATCCAAGATGTTTTTGTCTGCTCCAAATGGTGGTAGCAAGTCATTGACATAGAAAATTTGATGAGCACTGGAAAATATTTTACAGTAGAATTCAGGCTTCTGAAATTTGGATAATCCAGAACATATTTACTTTTAATTTTTTCTGAAAGAATGAAGGAAAATATAATTACAGATCAAAAATAAATAATGTTTGTCCCTAACGTCCCTAACGTATAATCGAATTCGTCTTTAAGAATGAATACCAGGACTTTAAATTGTTAGAAACGAAATCAGATATCTTCTTTTAACCCCTCAACTGTTTCCAATTGTACAGTGCAGATGGCCTCTTTCCGTCCACTTTCACAGAGCGCCCTGAGTCAATGCTCTTCTACATTTTGATATATCAAGAGTGTTGTGAATTTCCAGAATCAGGACAAGATTAACCCCAATTAGTTTGGATTCCCGGGGTTCTACTGTGTTAGTTTCTTCTTGGATTATTATTTACAAGAGCATAGTAAATTCTGCTGCTAATTGACGTTATTTGAGGTGTCTAATTAAATAAAATTACATGATTTTTGAAATCGCACAATTACAAACACACAATCAATCTGAAGAAAATGTACGTATGAATAAAGCTATTGACTATGCCTCCTTCTGAAAATTTTTTAATTACTAGTTAGTTGATACGGAAATTTCGGCGGAAAACTACGTAAAAGAAAACTATCAAAAAATCCAGATGTTATTTAAACTTGGATTTCAAGGAAATCAAATATACAAATAAATGAAAGATTTAAATCAGAAGACACTGCGAAAATCATAGCTCCCGGATTAGTGCTTTATATAAAATTCCCAATTTTGATATTCAATTTAAATTTTTGGTTTAATATCCGGAGGCTCTTATGTTGAACAGAGGCAAACATCATATTATTTTCCGGTGTATGACTAAGCCAGTTTTTCGAACCTGATTGAAATCCAACGATTTCTACCAATTTTTCTATTTTAATATGTCCATTATTATTCTTTTTTCTTCAATTGTTTTGTTTTAAATTCTGGGTGTGTCCTTCTTTTTTGTTTTGTTTTTTATATTCATTTGTGAATGAATTCGTTTCCTATTTATACTTATGTGCTTTATTATTGATTTATATTTATATTTTTAATTTTTTATACCTATCTTTTTTTGTCTCATATACAGTAGAACCTCGGTAATCGGACACGCCGTCAAAATTTTCGGTAATCTGGACGGTCCATAGAGAATGATGCAAAACCCATCCTGCGTTGATTAGCCAGTGGATCAGAATGTTATTCAAATATCAAGCTGGGATAGCTCGCAAGGATTTGCTTCTTACGAACATTCTCAATGATCCACCATGCACAATGGCTGGTAAAAGCACTGAAAAATGTGAATTTAAAAGATGTCATGTTCAATCTTGCTAACTTTGTTGGTCACCTGTGTCTATATTGCAGTCATCGTGGAAAAAATTTGCTTCCCAATTTTATTGAATTCTGAAGTTGAAGAAAATGTGCAAACTGAAAGAAATTCAGCTTGCATCACTCATTGACAATTACAAAACACGAACCCTATGTCACAATACTGAAGCCCTCCAATGGGCTGAGGCTGACTTTGACAGTTTAGCTCGAAAATGAAATTTCAGACGACGAAATTGTATCAGGACGGTAACAGTCGAGATGATGATGATGATGACGACCCTATAAACCATCAAAATTCCTCATTCTGAGACTGTGAGGCATGTCATTTTCATTACAGGCTCCAAGAGCAGAATTTTGAAGCACACGAAATTATGCTCCTCAGACGTTTCAAGGAGACGAAAGCGCATTTGCATAAAAAATTGGATGGCCGTGCAAAAAAAAAAAATCATTTGAATTTTTTTTGGACACTGATTATGTTCATTCACTTATGTGCAGTATTATATTACATATCATGTTCATACTGTATCGCAAGCCAATCATTCAATTTAACCAGCTAATGTTAGTTCATACAGATATATACCATGGTACCTATACATACAATTTTTGAAATTGTGTTTTGCGTTATTTTTAAAACCTCGCCAATCCAAATCCCGGCGTCATATTGCCACAATTCGTCCGGATTAGCAGGGGTCCCTATATATGTATTTCAACGAATTGCCTTTTTTGTTGCTTCTACCGAACCATTCCACGATTAAGGGATCATCACATGAAGTCGGGCGCATATGAGGATCTAGAGCCCAGGGGTATAGATGATTTTTCTGTTTGAAGAATGAAAAGAAGACAAATCGTTTTCTGTTTTTTGAACAATAGTTAAATTGTGTTATAATATTTTGTAGTAGCAACGGTATACAGTGGTATGAGTAGTAAACGAGTAGTAACCAAGTAATACTAGAATCAGGCTTTTGTAACACTTAAGCACAGCTGAATATTCTGTAATATTAGAGAAAGAGATGAAGAACAAAGGAAAGAAGACGTGATTTGGATGGACTGGTAATTTCTGCAGAATAAGTTAAAATGTTTAAAATATAATAAATTAACAAATAGAAGATGAAACTAGAATAAAACTTTTTTTTAAAATTGCTTAAATGAGATGAATAAAGCACTAAACAAATGAGTAAACATTCTTTTTGTTAAAACTCAAAACAATGAAAATAGTACATTTCAATTAAAGTAATAATTTTTTCTTTAAAATATTAGTTAAAAGAAAAAAAAACGTAAATTTTAATAAGATTACCCAAAACAAAAACGCAAATCATCTTTCTATGACCTTACCATTTAACTTTTTTTGTCTAAATAATCCCAACCTACATATTTTTTTCCAAACTGATTAAAACTTCAAAGAAAAGGAAATGCAAAATTTTCGTCATCTTTCTCTGATTTCCACATTTTTTTTAGACTAAATAACTTCCGCCACACATATATTTCAAATTGCAGTGAAGCTTCATCAAGAATTTAATTGGATCATATTAGTTTTTATTTATATTTTACAAAAGACATTACAGCATTTATGAATAAACATAAACACATTATGTGGGATAGACGTATAAAACTGCTTGTTTTATTAGGCAAAATATCACTTTCATGAGAGTCTTTATTGTTTTTTTATGTTAAAATTAATAACATGTTTAATACTCTTCTTCTCTATTCCTATTCTCTCTTCTTCTATTTTGTAATTTATACTAGAATTTATACAGAGTCTTTCTTGCTATTGCTTAAAACTGT
Source organism: Araneus ventricosus (assembly GCA_013235015.1). Taxonomy (NCBI): domain Eukaryota; kingdom Metazoa; phylum Arthropoda; class Arachnida; order Araneae; family Araneidae; genus Araneus; species Araneus ventricosus. The sequence goes on from BGPR01021905.1 coordinate 4,837, forward strand.
ATATGTATTGCATTGAGAGTGACTCACTTCTTCATTTCTAGCTAACAAATCCCTATAAAACATGTAATGCACCCGCAATAAAATAAACATCCCATTCAATCAAGATTTTTTTGGGTTGTTCTCTAACACACTAAGTTATAACAATGATAAAATTCAATTTATTTATTTCAATTATATTCGTTTCCATTTCATGCATCTAAAATAATACAAAAGATCGATGCAATTTTATCTGAGCTCTGGCAGTTATATTATATTTTCCACTCGAAAATATTTTCATTTTTATCCTATTTCACCTCTTTTCAGGTGAATTCAGTTCTGTTTCAGCTTTTTAACCTTTTTCCCATTCACATTACAAATAAGATGCCTTGCCTTAGGCTGTTAAGATTTCATTTGGTCTTTTCTCAAAAAAAAAACATCAAAGAGTTCTTTGTTTTTTGGCTTACCCTCAAGGACATTATATTTTTCTTTCTTTTTTCGACAATCCTTATTCTTATCTTTTGAACATTTATTTTGTGGCTTACTTCTCAGATTTTCCACTTTTATTGTTTAGTTCTTCCGTTTCTATTGACTCGGTCAGGAACTTTTTGATGTGATAAGGAGAAATTAAGTATACATCCGCTGTTGACCATAATGCAGTTTTCTAAAATTTTGTCATTTTAAATTTCTTTCCTAAACGAAAATATCCTTATAGAAAATTCCGACACATACGTGCTGCTATACTTTGTCATCAAAATATACAAGAATTTAATGTGTTTAAATAATGACATACGGTTTTATAACTTTTAACGCCAGACTTTCAAAACTTATTTAAATATTTTATTTGTTCCGTTGTTATGTTTTCTGAAATCATTCGTGTGTAGATTTATCTCATGATAACACAAATTCGTAAATTAAAAGATTTTTTTTGATTTGAGATCAAACATTTAAATAGTTGACACACAGTTTCAATTTGTCCTTAATTTCGCAATTAGTACGTTCAGTTATAGAGGCATATATTATGTGAAAATTAATTCTCCTGCTATTTTAACTGGTTACTTTTTTAATAATCCTTACATTTCATAGTTGTTATAATTTCCAAAAAATTGCATTTCTAGGTGATTACAAACAAAATCTATCATTAAAAGTGAAAAATTAAACTACGTGCCATCAAAGGTAAGAGTAGACAAAATATATATGAATTCCAGGAATGCCGGAATCTTCCATATCTTGCCTAAATTACAGGAGTCAGGATCCCGATCAAATTTCTTAAATTTTTATCCATTTTCTCTTATTAGTCTTAATATGAACGATCAAACTTTCAAAATTTGCAAATAAAATATACCATCTTAATACCTTGATTTGCTTAATTGCCAAGAGCCACAAAATACGCATTACTAATTTCACAATAGTTTACGATAGATTTACATAAGCGACAAGAATAGAAAAGAAAAAAACTAATTGTTAGTATAGTCTAACGAAAATAAAGAGTTACTTCATAAAACATCCTGGAATTCATTGACTTATGATATTTTGTTTACGCAAGAAATCAAAGATTAATCAAAGAGAATATATTTCATAGTCTGAAGAATTAAGGACAGTTTTTGCACATGTCGTCGTTCTATTCTTGATTTTTAGTCGGAAATATTTGCCTGTTAGGTCGAAGCTTATTGCTTATGGTTTATATGAAGCTTTTTGAATAATAAAGTTACAATTAAAATAACCTGGAATTTACTACTTAATTTATATAATAGATCACTTTATTTTTTTTAGGGTGTACTTATTGGTTCTTTAGCATAATCTATTTTGTCGAGAGAAACCATACGTTATGTTTTCCTAATTCTAACCAATTAAAATTTCAGTTAATTTCTGGCCTATTAATAAAATATTTAGGATTGAACAACTGGTTATTACTGTTGTGATGAATAAGCAATTTAGTAGACACAATATTTTATTAACAGGAAAGAAGCTTATGTACAGATCTAGTGGTACGCGAGACTTTAGACTACTTGTAGAAATTAGAAAAAAAGGAGCAATGAAACTTGTACAAACAGATAAAGAAATCAGAAATCAACATCAGAAGAAGTACATTCTGTTAAAACATGTAAAATGAAATATTATTCTCAAAAGAGTACTTAAATACATGTGTAACACAGAGATATTTCGAGTATTGGTATTTTTAAATTCTATGATGTGAAGTCCAGGCTGAATATTCTTTCCCCCCCCCCTCCCCAATAAAAAAGCTGTAAAGTAATTAGCTGAACAAGATTATTTTATGAGAAAACATCCCTTCTGTCATTTGGTGACGGTGAGTAATCAAAGTAAAGTGAATTGAAGTAAAATCTATGAATTGTTAAATTTTGGTGGATGAGTTTCGTAAGAGAGTACATCTCGGAATAAAGGAATCCTTTGAATTATATCTTACAATATTATACTTAGAAAGGAAATTATAAAAATTTCAGAAAAGTTAAACTTTAGGCATTCATTAAATTTATTCAATGCCCAGGAGAACCGATTCAATCTTAAGGTTTAGAGGCAGGTTGACTCTCCGGAGCCTTATGACCATAAATGAATTACCATTGAAACATTACTTATTTTAAATTTCCGAAACATTGTTATATCAAGCAGATTTATTGGCCTTTTTTTATACCGCATTACTAAAAGATAAAGACCATTCAGAAATTAGTGAGAATGAATAAAATATTTTTTATTTTCCTCAGCATAACCATATGCCGGAACATAATAACTCGATATATTAAGACTAAGAAATAGAAAGACACAAAAATAAAAGTAAAACATAATATATAAACGACTTTTTTAAGATTTTATAATTTTCGAGGCATGTAAAAACAAGCAAAAATATTGTCCAGTGATGATTTGTATGTTAAAATAGTTTTTTTAAAATCTTTAAAACAATTGATATTTTTCTTCTGAGAAATGAATTCGACTACTCTTCATAAAGAGATTTAGCTAGAAAGGAAAAAAAACACCAAATAAGAAGAAACTGGAAAAAGTTCCTAATTATTTCAAAAGACTCTTTAAAGGCGAGAAAAGATTATCAACAAAATATTACTTATATTACAAGACAGTTTAAAATTTATTTAAATTATGAATAGAAAGGAGAGGAAGCTATAGCTAGCCTTGGCTCTTAACTTTAAACATGTTTCGAGAATAACGTTCGAGGTAACAGAATCATAATCTTTCTTACTCTGTTTTTTTATTCTTGTTTAATGTACAGTGCTAGAATTTTTTATCTTTAAAAGATTACTAAATTCGCTTGCTTCTGAAATTATTCAGGTTAAGAAATAAGGTCAAGAAATTTTTTTTTATTTTTTGCCAGTTCAGAAAAAATATCAAAGATACAGCCAGTGCATAGTGTAAGGGACGGACAAATGTTCATAAAATTTCCTTTCAAGGTCAGTTAAAGTATAAAATTTAATAAAGCCATTTATTAATTACGTTCTTATGCGAAATATGATATAAGTTAGAAAAATAAAAATTTTCTATTTAAAGTATAAAATGATATCTTTTGTGGCATTTAAAGCAGAAGAATAATGAAACGCGGCGTTTGTAAGAAACATACTAAGAAAATACAACTGAAAAACAGAACACATATTTTAAAATTTAAAAAGGAAAGAATTATTTAAAGTAGTTTACAATTTGTTGCCTTTGGACTTCTAAATATTATTCATATCAAAATTCATCCATCAAATTTGACTCAATTTGAATAAACATTTTTAAAATCTGATTTCTAATGCATGGACAGTTTTCTGAGAACAGTTTTCAAACCCATAGGGAAATAATATCAAGCCTAAAATATTATAAGAAAAAAATGCATTATAATAAATAAAAACCAGAAACCCAAAATTAGCTAATTTTATCGAGAAAATTACATATGGTATGGATTTTTTCATGAAATGTGTATATAAATTCACTTTATCACTTGGAAATTGCACCTTTTCTAATAAATACAGAGCCAAGTTTCAAACAGCATCATCAAAGATGAAGGGCTATAAATTCTTTATAAAATGTACTTACTTATTATAATAAAAAAATGTAAAAGATTGTGTACTTGGAATTCAGTTCTATAGTTTTTTGAAGTTAGCATGGAGTCTGGAAAGAGATAGTTAGCTTGACGGGTGTTAGTGGAGCACTAAGTACCAAGGGAATATAAAGCTACGAAAGTAAATTGACTAATCATGTATCCCTACCAGAAGAAGTGAAGTTAGATTAAGATAGCACAATGGAGGTGTCAATCTATTATAACATAGCTATCCACTAAGCTATACTAAAGCTGAAGACCTATATATCGTGGAACGAGCTATAAAGTTGAACTGTAACTGGGATAAAATGCTCAGAAACTACATAGAATTTTAAAAAAACACCACGTTTCTTCCAATTTTAAACCACTGATAAATGCAAGAACTCAATATAGCACGTGGAAAAGAACCGGCAAACTGTCGCGCCTGTTAATGAATTAATAAAATAAAAGGTTTCAGCATTGTATATTGGTTTGTACATTCATTCAAAAAATTCATTTATAGTTACTTTTTTCTCAAAGTTCTTTTGGATATTCGGATGTTTCAAATGAAACTGTTTGCATTTCTTCAGTAAAATCCATACTCTCAGTACTCTCAGCAACTCATGCGTGTTAAACATAACATTTTACAGACGTCTGCGATTTTTGCAGATTCAGTATTTGATGTAACCTAGATCAAAATTCGTCTTTCTGTGGAAATATATGTTAAATTTGATTTCTTTCATAAATGCAGATCTGTTTTTGGAAAGTATTCCTTAGTACAGACATTTGAACAAATAAGTACTTTTTTAATATTTGCGTTCTGTCTGGGTTGAATATTCAATGTTTTCTATAAATAGACAGACTGGCAATGAATGGATTGCTTTCACATTTTTTTTTAATTTTATATTTTACTAAGTTCACCTAATACGTAGGCGTCATAAGAGATGTTAAGTGTAGTAATTCGAAAATCACACTCTTTTAATTGGAAGCAATGAATCTGACTCAGAGTTATTACTTTAAATTAAAAGAATACAGTACAGTTTTACAGACAGTGCTTGCATTGATTAAGTTTGCTCTTATCTGGAGCTTGTAGCAGAAATCCAAACTTAATTTATATTTAAATCTTAAATTAATATTTTTCAAATGATCTTTCTTCAGTTGAAACTATTAATACTCCAGAACCCAAGCCTTTTTAGAGATTAAAATAATGAACAACGTTCATAATGCAAGAGAATCGGTCAGTTTCTCATGGTTACAGGCTCATGCTAAAAGTATCAGGAAAAGAGTTGGCTGACCATTTTGAATTGTCCTGTTCCATGCTCCTATTTAAAGTCTCAAAAAAGGTACTTGTTCTAACCATATCGGAAGAATGCTAGTCAAATTATTGCTCTAGAACATGTGTCAAATCCCTAGTCGAGTTTATGGATCGAATAATTTGTATTAAATACTTATTTTATTCCAGTAGTGTATTCTATGTTCTTTTTATTTATATTATTACAAATCAAATTATGAATTTTTTGAATTATTACTTGGCTCTGAATTAATGTTACTGATGTTATGCTCGAAACTCGATTATGTGTTATTTTAACCCTATAGTGACGGCTTGGACGGTTTCGGGCGCTAAGGCAATTTTCACTTCTCGACTAAGAAAATCAGTTTCGGGTGCTTGGCTATATTTGGGGATAAGCAGGAATTCAAAAACGAACGCTGTGATTGGTACCTTGGTGGAAAAGTTTCACAAGTGAGTGGAGGAACCATCTATATTAATAAAAGGTTACATTCTACGCTAAAAAATGCAAGAAGAACTTTATACCGCCGGTAAAGAGTTAAATTCTAGTCCATCTTTTCTCCAATATTACCCTATTAGCGCAAGATATTGCACGATATCTCTACGACGTTGTCCGATATTCTGAATGCCGTACAATATCGTGAAGATATCGTAACAATATTGAACAGCGTCTTGTGTTATTAGGGTATTTACGCTATTGTGAATCTTTTCCACTGGTTAGCATAGGTACCCGTGAAAATATCCCAAGCTACAAGAGCACCGACAAACTAGCCCAAGATAAAATAGCCAGTGACGAAATAGCCCCGACAAAATAGCTCAAGACAAAACAACTCATATCGAAATAGCCCCGACAAAATAACCAAATACAAAATAACCCAAATTCAAATTCTGAATAACATTAAAAAATCATTATCTTGTTGGATCTATTTTGTATTGGGCTATTTTTTCGGATCTATTTCAACAAGGGCTATTTTATCTTCGGCTATTTTCTCGGAACTCTTATGGCTTAGGGTATTTTGATTTGTCACGTTTAGCATCCACTCAGCCTGCAAGGGTTAGATAAATAGTTTAAAATTATTGTAATTCTGATGTCTGTGATTCACTGATTGATAGCAATCGTGCCCAATCTCTTCTCTCTATTCTTCCAAGCTAATTCCGAAACTCATCAGCTTTCGAGAAACAATGGCTAGAAAGAGTTTTTTACGGTGACTTAGCAAGATTGTAAAAGTATTTGACCAAAGGTTCATATGAAATTTTTGATTTCATTGGAGAAGAAAATTTTTTTATTGAGTTGAGACCACGAATAACACCTTTTATCAAGCAACATAAGCTGTATTGGTATGCACTAACTTAACAAGGGATTTCAAGGAAAGACCTAAATTTAAAATGTGTTTCTATATTTTTTCTAGGAACAGTTTAGATTTTCAAGTTCCAAAAAAGTAGGTAGTTTTATTAAACAGGGTTCCCACTTATATCCCCTTACACCCCCTTAACTTTTAAACGGTGACAGCTTAGGCCATAAAGTTGGTGTCTAGGTATAGTAAAAAGTATATGCGCTACTCGATGAGACAATTTACAACGCCATCTATCGGCAAATTTTGGAATTAGCTGTCCTATCTCGAAAACGGTACAAGATGCAGGAAAAAAGTCAATTACAAAATTGTAGAGCGTCTTCGATTTAGTACGAAAAGATACTTTGAGTACAATAATGCTACGAATAAAACGTGCAAAATGTGCATTTGTTTGCTCCCATTTTCGGAAATTTTGACGTCATATGACACGAATAAAAGGAGAAAATGTTATTTTTCGGGCAAAAAATGACCCCTTTATACTTTTTCTTGTGTTTTATAACTCAAACAGGAGGTGTATGGGCCTTTCCGCAAAATTACAGGACGTATTATTGTTTCTTGTGTTTGCGCACCTATATGATAAAACGTGTGCAAAGTGAAATTTAAACAAGGATTCAAATCTGCATTGTAGATGACAGAGAGCAGTTTGAACACCGAAAATAAAGGTATATTGTGATAATTAATTGTTTTTTCTCGTTTTAACCCGTTTAGAGACGTCACAGTTTCGAAAATAAAGAACAAACAAATGTGCTCTTTAAACGTTAATTTCTTCGTATTAATGTGTACAAGATATCTTTTTGTACTAAATCGAAGTCGCTCTACAATTTTGTAATTGACCTTTTTTCTGTATCTTGTACCGTTTTCGAGATAGGACCGCTAATTCCAAAATTTGCCGATAGATGGCGTTGTAAGTTGTCTCATCGAGTAGCGCATATACTTTTTACTATACCTAGACACCAACTTTATGGCCTAAGTTGTCATCATTGAGAAGTTAAGGAGTATAACGGGTATAAGTGGGTACACTGTATTAACTTCCCGTATTGAAATAATACTAGGGCTATTTGGTGACGGACCTCATAATTTTGATCCGTGATCAGATGACGAGGATGAGATCTGAGCTGGCACCTCCACCCCAAACTTCCGCACCAAACCAGCGGCAGATCATTTGGCCCTCTATGTATGTTTTAACTTGCAACCGGCCTCATACAGGGCGGATCTTTAGTGGAATCGGGTTTCGAACGTGGAACCCTAAGGCTCCGAAGCCGGGAGGCCACCGCAATCTTAGGTAAGTTAACGATATACAAGTCAGGGAATGAGTTGCTTTTTGTTTAGTGTACAGAAATACATAATATTAATGAATCCGAATTTTAGTTTTTTCGCTTAAGACCCAAGTTTTCTCATCAAAAATTTGCACATTATGTTAAGGTTTCCTTATAAAATACAAATTTAGGTATTTTAAATAGTTTATAAAAGTTAGATGTTTGTACTAGACATGCTGAATTAAAGTCACAGATGCAGGTCAGCATAGATTAGTCGAATAAGTGTGAGGATATTCTCTCAGAAAGGAAATATTAGAAGAATGTTATTTTAGGGAAGTCAAGATATTATATATAAAAAAAATTCCAAAAATTTCAAAAATGAGTATGGCTTTGATTAGAAGGCTCTAAACGAAACATTAATCAACGTGAATTTTAAACAAAAAAATATTCATTGTTGAAAGCATTAAAAAACAGATCAAACAACCAATTAAACTAATTATTAAGCGATTGCATTGGAAATAATAAGACAAATAAATTTTTTGCAGTTAAAGACATTCGTAGAATTTTTCCATGTTTCTATTTATTATTTTGGTAATTTTTTGCTAAATAATAACCACTCACTCAAATATATATTTTAAAAAAAATTAAAGCTACCACATGTATCGTCGATTCTAAAATAAAATTTGTGGAAGACGTGATTTCTGTAATTCTTTCGGCTAATTGACTTGGACTACTGTGTGTAGAGCCTCATATTGAAATTGGTGGAGAAATTTCGAACAAACATTTTTATGTATAAATCGAAATCTCCTGGTTAAAATAGTATGAAGACCAAATTCTGTTACCTTTGGCTGAACTGATGTTTTGCAAACAAGCTCAAAACACTTCACGTTATTTTATGGCCACCACGTACATTATCATTTAATCATAACTTTATCATTATTGTAATATCATAGTAAGATCTTTGCATGTCTAAATGTTAGATTAGCCTTTATTTTGTAATAAATTTGGTGTGCAGTTAGTACAATACATGCTTTTCAGATAACCAAATATATGAGCGGAAGGCCAATATATTTTTGATGCTCAAAATTGCAAATCAATATGAATAAAAAAAGACAAAAATAATTTATTACTATTCATTGCGATTTACTTTCTTTGCATGAAACACATATATTTGTAACAAGTCAAAAAATAAAATTTAGTGTTTCAAAAGTACTTATTTTCTATTTTGTATGGTTTTGAAGAGAAAAAAATGATAGGAATCATACATTTTGAAGAGTTCTTTCTTCCGAATATTTTCTGCTTGAAATCACTTTCAATTTTGATTAGATGCCACCTTGTGTCAGACGCATTCGAATTTAGGAACAACTTTCATCAACATTCCATTTGATATGCAAATAAGACGGCCTGTTTAACTTCAGATATCGGAACTTCATTTAGTGTTCACTCAAAAGAATAAAACAGTCCTTTGTTGTATTTTATGCTCGATGTAGAGCATTCTTTATTGTACAGTTTATGACCTTCTTTATTCTTCGCTTTTCATAATTTTTGGTTCCCACTTTCTCGATTTATCTTTCTCATTGCTTTTATTCTGCCCTTTTCATTTATTCAGGAAGTTCTTGAAATAAAAACAAGTGAAACTGAAATACATTTCTAATGGTCATCAATATGGCATTTTCTTAAATTTTTTCTGTTTATTTTTTTTTTCTTGTGAATAAATCTGCATAAAATTTTTCTTCACGCATTGTCCTAAACAATTTTTTTATCACTCAGAAATGGAGAAACAAAACATTTCAATGTTGTTTTCTCTTATTCATTCCAGATTTATTACGTTTGGAATCCATAAGCTTAGAAAATACTTAAATATTTTATATCATCAAGAAGAGATAATAAATTAAGAGACTAAAATGTATACACACTTTAAATAATTATATAGTCGGTAATACCAAATTTGTAATTATTTAAAGTGTGTATAGCACTTTGGGACACCCTGTATATAATTTGACCACTATTAAAATCAGCGTGCATAGTAAGTTATGTTTGCTTGGAAGTTCACAACTTTCAAATAGAACTCTATCAGAGCAATAACACTAAACGCTAAACCTGTAGAAATGAATGTTTTTAAATTAAATTGTTAAAATTCAAAAAAGTTTTCAAAACAATATTATTATAGATATTTTGACAATTATCTACTGTTTTTAGGGTTAATTTACAATTTATGTTTTTAAACTATATTTAACATATTTATAACAAGGAATGCATTCTTTTTCTAAAATGCAAAATACAGCTGAAGATTTTGATTAGGTATGGATACTATTATGTTTCTAGAAATACTCGATGTTTTCGGTGCTATTATTTCTAAAGAACTCTCTATGCGAAGAAAAATTATCTGCAACAGCATGAAATATTTTGATGATTACCATAATACAAATATATGATCCGCCGTCTTTCAGGTGTCATTGTAACTGAATCGGCGAGAAGAAGAACAGTATTAGTCTGCAATTTTCAATTTGTGATAATCAAGTTTTAAGTTTGGACACATATTGCTGTTCTGTGCTCATTCTAATTTAAAACGTGTCTGGAAACAAGGAACGGTGACATAATATCTAGAACTCAGCCTACCCTAGTTTTTGGTTTGATGTTTATATTAGATATGATGATGATGATATATGATTGATGTTTGATTATTAATATTTTGTGATTCGGTAGTTGAAATTATGAATCCTGCATGGTCTGTACAAATAAAGTTTGAAATATCAGAAATTGCTCGCGTTCCAGTTTTCTGTTGCTTCAATATAATAACTACAACAATCTATCTATATTATATAAAATGCTTATGCGTGGCGCAAAAAGGACCTTTATTTCTTTCTCCCCGTTGGCAACGAACAGTTTGTTTACTAATCTCAACCCTGACGTCGAGCATTATGCTAACCGGTTGAGCTAATCGCTTACGCGTTATAGGAAAATTCGTTACTTTTTTGAATTTATTATTTAAAATGAGGTTTTTGCGAACTGTTGAACACAATTTGTGTAGAAGGGATCAGCGTTCAAGGACATCCCTGGATGAAAGATTTCAGCGAAGATCGGCCAGAAAACCGCCGACAGGCTTAGGCGAGCAGAGCACGCAGCGAGCAACAAATGGCTAATAGAGTGAATTTCTAAGTCGAAACGAATGTTTCCGAGCACGATTGCGATATGATGACGGAAATATGCAATTTTTGTCAAGCACTTTATTGGCGAAATGAATTGAACTCCAGCAACAAGTATACCAAATGCTGTCACGATGGTAAAGTTCGTTTTACCGGCGGAAACTCTCGATCTTTTAAAGGAATTGCTCACTAACAATTCACTAGAGGCCAGAAACTATCAACAGCATATAAGGAGTACAATGTTAAAACCAGGGGCTATCATTATGTTACTAAGAAATTTAACACCTTCTAAAAGTACGAGACTAATAGTAATTAAATTGCAGAAAAATGAATCTTACCTCATACCTTGAATACCACTCATTCCATCTCATAGTAATATGCCTTTTAAATTCAATCGTAAACAATTTCCTATTAGATTAGCCTCTTCAATGACCATAAATAAAGCCCAGGGACAAACTTTTGATAAAATTTGTTTAGATCTAACCAAACCAGTTTTTAGCCATGGTATGTGGGTCTTTCTAGAGTAAGATCATTTGATTATGTCACTGTCGTGTCGCAAACTCTGAAATTTACAATCGTGTATATAGAGAAGTTTTGTGAATTTTCGAGGTAGTACCCTTTTATGACACTAATGGTGTCCACTATTTGCTATCTGTAAATATAAAAATTACAAATAAGGACCAGAGAACTAATTATACTTCAGAAAAGTTATCTTGCACACTGCTCTCGGAGAATGATTAAAGTTGCATACTGTTTGCAACGTGTATATATATATAGATTAGATTTTTTGGGGTACCGTGTTTGTACAGACTATTTTATCCCAGATATATTTTCACTGTAAGTCAATTTACTTCATGCTGCTTATAGTGAATGATCATGTTGCATACTTTTTGCAATGTGTAAATATAATTAAAATAGAACCACAGAACCAATTTTACTTCAGAGGGGTTCTCGTTCACGCTGTTCTGGAAGAATGATTAAGGTTGCATACTGTTTGCAACGTGTAACTATATAGATTAGATTTTTTTTGGCACCGTATTTATACAGACTATTTTATTCCAGATATATTTTTACCGTAAGTGAATTAACTTCATTCTGCTTATGGTGAATGATAAAACTGCACACTTTTGTAACATGAAATTAATATAACCCCAACAGTGATTCCTCCTTTAAATGCATGAAAATCAAAGGTTTTCCATGTTGTTTATGATGTATATTGTTGGTTCATTATTAATTCAGAGTATTAATTCTTTCTGTGATACTAATAATCATACCTAGACTAAAGTACTTTAGTATTCGATGAATGAGCGAAACGAGCTCGGATCTCGAAGCGATCCGAATGGAATTGTGTAGGAGTTTCGGGGGTTAGCGAGCCAAAGCGAGCAGGGGCGGAGCCCCTAGTATAATTTAATAGTATGTCATGTTGCAGGAGTGTATTATCTCCTCCGTCCAGATGTGGCTGCCAAAACTTTTCACTTCCTCTATATATATCTATATTTTTCAAAGCAGGTATTCCGGAAAAATCTCTCAGTCTTTGAAGAAATGAACACAAATGATATATCGCACGTTTCCAGACGCGCGTATATTAAAATTGAATGCTTTTAAACATTCTAATACTGTTTAAGCGTAGAATTCAGGTAATGCTCAAGTATAATCTAACAATAAAAAAAGATTACAAATTAAGATCATAATCCTAATAATTCACCATGAATTTTTGAAAAGCGTCGCCACTATTATAAAGCATATCTTCATAAATATAAAACAAAAATAAGTCATTTTTACTAAAAAAAAAATTGAAAGTATTTGTAAATTTTATGCAATAAAAAGTGAAGTACAAGACTGTTAGACAAGTAATTTTATCCTGAAGTTGATAAAAAATGCAGGTCTTTCTTTTTAAACACGAATTCCATTTAAAATTCAGATATTCGCGATTAAGAAGCTGCAAGCTAGAAAAATAAGTATATAAAGCCAGAAAGGTTTCCATTTATCCGAAAAAAACCGCTTTAGAGAAATAAGATGAAGAATTATCCACTTTATAGTAGCTTATACTACAAGGGAATTTAGAGAATTTTCTCAGAATCAAGAAGAGAGTTGCTGAAAAAACTTTTTAAGCGATATGCATGGTATTATTCGAGTAACAAAATGTTAATCCTTTTTTTTCTTTTTGCTTTTTTATTCATATTTAATTATATGTTGCTGCACCTCTAATCTTCAAAATGGAAATAAAAATTTACGAGCTTGTGGAAGCCTTTAGGATAAAAATTAAAAAAGAAATTTCTTATTTTTAGTTACAATTTTAAGAATTATATACCGTGGAATTCTTTTCTCATAAAAAATATTACAGAATTCTTTAAAAATAGCATGGCGTTTCTTTGCTTTAAATTGTAATATTCATCTTTATTGTCTCTCTCATGTGAAATAGGACAAAACATAAACCACAAATAATTTTGTGTCTTTTAGTGTCGAAACGAATTGTTCATGTTAATGTCAAACAAATCTTGGAATTTATTCCCTCAGGTGTTGTTTCACCACAGAATTACGATGGTAAGCTTATGAGAGTTTATAAATTATTTTTAAGAAGTTGGGATTTCTAAGTTTCATAAAAAGAAAATTAGTTTTAAATGAAAAGCAAGTAAAAATAGTAGTTCAAAATTTATTAGAAATTTACTCAAAATTCAAAACAGCTGAAAATTATCCTGCAGTTACATTGTCTACAACAGTGCACAGTTTATCAAAATCTGTCGCTCTCCATAAAGTGTGTCTTTTAAATATTTTAAATGGTGTAATTTTTAAGCCCCTCATGATATATTGCTTAAAAAATGGCATAAACGCAGTAATGTTTTGAACCCAATGGCGCCCACTAAAATTGGCGCACGGGGCATCTATACCCTCGATAACTACGCCATATCTCGATAACTACGCCATATCCCGATAACTACGCCACTCCGATATCACAACTTCAATTCGACTAAATATTTCGGCCGTAAAATAGGCAAATTTTATATCGTAACGATGTAAATGAGGTATATGAAATTATTTTCAAGACAAACCTCTACGTAGTAACAGTTATAAAACAAATGTTCAGTTTTAGGTATCATCCATTAATTAATTTATTAAAACAAAACGCCCTTAAACTGTTTTAAAATAAGTAGGGAAATGTATTATCATATCCTTAAGACTACGCTACTTTGGCTACAATTTACTATAATCATTTAATTAAATTAATTTCAAAATAAGGTTAGGGGAATTTTGTTGTTGTTGTCCAAAGGCTGGCTAGATTGGACCATAAACAGTTGCCTAAACTGGACCATTTAAATAAATGGGGTCATTATTTTTAACTACAGAAATAATTCAGAAAGCAGTTTATCACCACTAATAGTCCTCATAAACTGGAATTGGAACAAAGCAAGAAAACAATAAAATGTACTAAATTCAGTTAGGAAAGAATATGAAATTTGGTGTGTTATCTTGACACCACAATTTTAGATTTATATCAAATTTTGAAACCAATTAGTCAGCGGAAATAGATCTAAAATGTATACCCAAGTTTTTCGATTATAACATGAAGTTAAACACAAATCGCATCATACTGTGTGATATGGAAAAATCGATAAGAGAATGCTTGAGGTGGTTTATCAAGCTATACGGGCAGAGTTGTATACATCTCAGTAATTGTAATTTAATTTTTTGATTATTCTTTATTATAACCAGCAATCTTCTTTAAGCAGAAGAATAATCCTCCTGTTGCTTATCAACTGAACTATTATTTCATATAAATTGATATGTTCAATAGAAAACATAACTACATTCTGTGTATCAATGTACGAAACGTTTTTTTAGCTTCTTTTCTCTTAATTTAAACTGTATTTCATAAAAATTTAATATAATTTCACTGTTCTGAAGATAAATAAACTACAAATAATTCTACTGCTTGTTTATCATTAAAATTACTTATCCATCGGTGTACATTAAAAATTTTTCAACTAGTCCAAATTTGGCAACTCTCCCTTATAAATGTTTTAATACTAAAAATGTCAAAAAGGTAATGGAATTCTTATATAGCTTTTATTATATCAATAGCCCAATAAGAAGCAATTCAGGGACTGTTTTGAGATGGATTTCGTAATGTTGAACCATAGTCAGATGTCAAGAACTGCGCCTTAAGGTAGCCACTAGCTCCCTCTTCAATCGGCCGTCACATCGGCGGATGGAAGTTCGACCCTGGACGTCAAATTTTGCGTACACCAGACGCACATAAACGGCAGATCTTTTACGGAATCGGGCTGCGAACCTGAAACAATTCGATCCAAATTCAAGACCTTAGGAACAAGCCTCCGAGATCTCAATCTGGAAGCAAAAAAAAAAACACTATTGTGCATTGATTCAATGCTGTATTGGCTGTAATTGGCTTTTGAAAATTTAATTATTTTCATTGTTAACAATAGTTCAAATATAAATTCCTAACGATATTTTATATTAAATCGCATTTTAACTTAAATAAATTAATAATATATATATATATATATATATATATATATATATATATATGCAATAGCCTTATATATGTATATAATGTCACAATTCATTGATTGATTTTCATGACATTGATATATATATATATATATATATATATATCCGTATTTAAAAATTCTTAGCAGTAAGCATTAAGTTAATTTTCTCGTTCTTTTCTTAATATATTTTGGAGATTTACTCCTATATTTATTGTCTTTTTCCAACAATTGGCCCTCACAGAAGGTTGGTGCTTATAAATTTCGAAATAATGTGACATAATCGATTCCTCAGTTCGATTGGCATTTGATTGTTGGAATTTCATATCTGGATTTGCTTTTTCATAGTAATAGTTTTTAATCTTATTAGCTTTCTGTATTTCATTGGGTGAACAATATTAGGTTATATTGTTTATTATATTTAATTTTTAATGAGGGATATGAGGGTGTATATGATGAAAATGTTATTTGAGTTTTAATGGTTTTAAAAATAGATAACTATATATATATATATATATATATACACAAACATATACAAAAACAGAAACAAATGCAAAAACCAATTACGAAATTAGTTTTTAATCAAAATAAATACTTAACTTAAATAAGTAATATTTTAGATGAAGTAAACTTAGGACATATATATACAACAAAATGTGAAACATTTTTATTTTAGTTACATGGGATTTGTATGAGTGTTATTTTTTCATGATCAAACTTTCTTATGAATAAACAAAATAGTAATAAGGATTATTTGTTGTGTGAGAAAGCTATGAGAAGAAAAAATATTCCAACTTTATATTGCTTTGAAAAAAATAATTTCTTGTGTCATTATAATTTCGATTTTTTCATTATTTTCTGTTTATTTTTTAAGTTAGGAAATGTTTTAATTTCGGTTCCTAAATATATTTTTCGCCATTCATATTCATACAATTCCATGAACAAAATATATTATTGTTAAATGATATGCTTTGCTCTTAATTCACATTTAAATTTTTTTATTTGAGAAGGTACTATTGACAAAAGGCAATTTCTGCTTAGTGCCCTGCAATGCCCACAGGTAAATATTCTCAAAGGCGTGCATTGGGGCTTGTCTTATTTGAAAGGAAAACATATCCTTTCTTGGCAAAAATTTTATATTTATCTTTTAAGCATTCCTCTAAGACTTTAGAGACACCTCCAAGACTTTCTCCTCCCTTTCTTTAGAAATGAGTTCCACAATAGTCTAACCACTTATAAGTGTGAAACCATGATTCCAGTGCTTCCATGCTTCTTTCAGGCTTTTGTGTCATTTTTACTGATTCAGTATTTGATTTTAGTCAGATAAAAATTCACCCAAACTTCATTTTTCAAAAGAAAGTCTTCTCTTTCACTCTCGAATTTTGCCTCGCACGTTTTCATTTTAAACTGAGGTGTGAAAATTGAACGCAAACAACATAAGGCTCATTATTCATTTCCTTAGAAATCTTAAAGAATGTTGGTTGGCGTGGAGTTCTTTTCCGCAAGAGCTCAGGGGGATATCAAATTTCATCCTGGTATTTTGTTGTTGTAAGGAAGAAGACTTCGCATTTGTGGATTATAATTAGACATGGAATTGTACTTCCTTCGTAAAATATATTGTTCATTTTCCCTTTGTCAATAAAGTTTTATATTTGGATCAAAATTTTACTATAGGGATATATCATAATAGATTCATTTTTGGAAACTTTTTTTTATCTATGTATAGGCTTTTTTTAATAGTGACTTTAGTGCACATGAAACAAGCAGGAAAAGAATTATTTTCACAAAAGCATATCCGAATAAGCTTGTCTTTTGTTTTGATTCCTTAAATACTGTTCCTGCATAAATAAGTTTATTTACAAATATACAAAAACAAATTGATACAAAATTTTTGGAAATTGAGAAGACATCGCAGAGGAATAAAGTTTTATGAAAAACGAAAATTAAATTTTATACGTTCCGCATACACTGAAACCTGCAATGAGTTAAATCAGCGGTTCCCAACCGTTTTGGTTGTTCGGACCACCTGTTGTGTAAAAAATAGCTCGAGACCCACTAAATATGTAAGTAAAAAAAGTACAAACGTATATACTTGTATATGCACGTATATATCAGTAATTAGTAACGTTTATGTCCCCCGTAAACTGAAACCTACAATGAGTTAATTGAAATATTATATAGCACCAAATATTGTCATGAAGGAAGCCATTTATTATAGAACAAGTGTAATTATTTGCAGAAGAATAACACAAAGGAAAAACAAACAGGCTCACACTCAAGCATAAAAATAATAAGAATTACTGTCCCAAAACTAGAGTATTTGAATTAAAGCTCTTCAATTTATACAAAACGCCGAAGCTTCTAAAAGTTTCTAAACGGATAATTTTACACAGTGTTCTCAATAATTTGCCGTTAGCTTAAAGAAACCCAATTCTATAAAGAAACCGAAAATTTTGGTCCACACACATTTAAATCCCTAATTTAAATGATATTAGAAGGAAAGTGGAAAATATTTTTCATTAATCGTGTCAATATCATGACATATAAAATTGCAGCATTGTGGAGAAGAAGTCCAAGAAATTTGGAAAGACAAATGTTGACCCACATTCCATACCTTCGACAAGAGGGTAAGTGAAATGAATTTTAAAACTCAAATACCAAATATTAGCTTAGTACAAAAATAATTGCGGTTTTTATGAGTCAGGTTTAAAGTATTATACACTAACTTTAAAATTCATTATTTAGTTAAAGTAAGAACTATTGAAACGTCTTTAAAAAATGAGAAACAAGTTTTTTAATCTCAGAAGAATGGAATATTAGTAATCTAGAACTAATAAAAATTTTAAAGGCATTTTCGGCTGTTTCTTAGTTTCTGAGCATCTGCCTATTGTGAAAAACTTCAAGGTATGTGAAAAACTGGAAGTTAGTCGGAGAAGGGTCTGGTGCATAAACTGGGAGAGGTAGAGTTTAATAGCTCTGTTCATTCAGCTGATTTGTAGGACATGTGGTCGGACATTGCCATGGAGAAAAAATTCTCTTGATCAATGCTGGATACAAATATTGCAAATATTGATGCGTTTTGTCGATTTTTTGGGAGTATTTTTTATCTGTAATGATTTCACCAGTC
The DNA here is from genome assembly GCA_013235015.1 of Araneus ventricosus. Classification (NCBI taxonomy): domain Eukaryota; kingdom Metazoa; phylum Arthropoda; class Arachnida; order Araneae; family Araneidae; genus Araneus; species Araneus ventricosus. The sequence continues at coordinate 23,511 of BGPR01021905.1, forward strand.
TTCAGAAAATTGTAGTGGATAATTCATTTTGATTATCACCAAAGGGTAACCATAATCTTATTTTGATACAGCTTTGGTTATGGCGCTTCTCCTTTTTCCAGCCACTGTGCAGAACGTCTTCGTTTGGTGTACAAAATCCACTTTCATAGTATGTTACAAAAGGGTGTAGGAATGGGTTGTTTCGGTAGCGTAGATGGAGTACAAAGCAGACTTCATAACAACGGATCTTTACTTTTTTTTCAGCTCATGAGGTGCCCATTTTTTCACTTTTTTTGGTTTTTGGTTTTCCAATTTGTTTCAAGTGTCATAACACTATTGAGGGTTGCTCCCAAGTTCTTGTGCAACTTCTCGGTCTGTTTTGATTTAATAATGCCTTTTAATTTAACCCTAATCTTCTTCAGTTTTAAGGTTCTCATCTCTATCACGAAAGTTTTTGAAGCAGTGTTGTGTTGTAGACTCCTTGGCTAAATTTGCTGTTGATGTTACGGGCAATTTCTACTGCTATAAGCCCAGTTTAAACTCATTCTGGGAATTTGCTTTTTCCCGACTTTAATTTTAACAGTCTGAAATAATGAAGAAAATTAAGCAAAACAAAATCAGTACCATATGAACTTTAAGAGCAAATTCCACACATTGAAGTGAAATGAGACATGAACAGGATTAAATAAACTGATTTCCGAAATCTGCTGTCACAATCCACATGTTAAAAAACCGCACTTGATTTTGTACCAAGCTAATACAAAGCACAAAAATGCTTGTGTAAAGCAACAATAAAGATTCTACCTTTTTTTCCGAAAAGAATGTATTTCAAAATGGTTTCCATCCATGACACTTCGGAACTAAATCCGTTTGATAACAGTTAGCGAAGGCAATCTTTTTCGACGTTGTCAAGACGAGTGTCATGAATGCATCAGCACAACTCAGTTTGAAAAATTGGAGGTAACTTGTAGGTAAACAGTTTATATTAATAATATCTTAAATAAAATCTTCTGTGGGCTAAATCAATCGATCCAAAAAGAAATTCGACTGACACTTGCAAGCCTTTCGACCTGCCAAGAAACTTCTGATGAAATCATATTCCACTACAGGAGAGTGGTGATAATAATTCGAACAATTCGCATAATATACAATTAGTATTAAAATCAAATTCGATCTTGCCTGTCAGATAAGGACTAGAAGGCAACAGTCAGATATTATCCTTCTTTTATTATTGGAAGCAGCAAAGAAAAAGAGAGTGAAATAATATATAAGAAAAACACGGCGCAAGTAGAACGCAGCGCCACCAGGTGACATTCTTGGATCTTGAGAATTTCAACATGTGGTGAATAGTGACTCTACGTCATTCAAACTGCAGGTTTGGTACTAAAGCGTGTAGTATTTATCCATAAAATCAGACATAATGATATTCAGAATCTGGTTAAGGTATGTATCCTTCTTCAAAGTATTGACATTGAATCTAAGAGGAATCAAGCAGTTTCGATTGATATTTAGTATATATTCTGAAGAAATTGATAGGAATGATGAAGATCGCGTATGGCGGATCTGTTGGTGTTACAATTAAAATGTGTGTTCTATTTGTTTTGATTGAAACAAAATCCGTTTCTTCTTTTCATAATTTTGTATTTTTAAACTAATCATGTTTCTCTCTAAGAAAATGATTTTAAAAACTCTTCTGCAAAAATTTTATTTTTTCTTCTTCACCGTTACGTTTATGGCAAGCAAAAGCAATACATATCGATTTCCTCTGTAATAGAGTTTCTCTTCATCAGAAATTCAGTTTTATAATTATTTCTAAGAAAGAAGTAACTTTTTTATAATGCCTTTAATGACATGCAAAGATGCAATGTCAAAATTGGAGAAAAAAATCGGGAGCAAAATGAAAAAAGGAAATTTTATTCTTAGAATGATGCATTCTAATTGCAAATTTTAAGAGTATGAATAGTTTACTTCGTTGAAATCTGAATCACAGAAAAAATTATGTTTCATTAGATTAAGTTCCTTTTTAAAGCTGCACAATACCTACTGTGAAAGAGTTCGTAATTTTTAACCTCAAATGATAAGAACAACGCAGCAAGCACCCTATTCTCCAACCTTCAAATGTAAAGTAATTTCAATATATAGATTGATACAATAGATAGATAAATCATATACTATGACCACATTTATTGCGAATCTACCGTAGAATGTGTAACGCACTCGCGAGTCTGTGGTCCCACAGATGAAACTCTAGTAATAACTGGTAATGGGCTTCAAAAATGGCATGAAATTAAGAAGACATTTTAAAATCATTATATAAAAATTACGATGCCACGTTGACTTTTATGTACCAATCTTCTCTTTTGCAGTTTTAAAGGCTATTCCATCATGTTTGAATATATACCATTATTTGAAAGTTTACAAGGAACTTGACAATTTTTATTTCTT
>BGPR01021906.1:0-25933 GCA_013235015.1 Araneus ventricosus
TCTAGTGCATTAAGAAGTGAGTGAAAAATCGATCACAAAATTCCAACCTTACATACAAACATGAAACATTTCGAACTTAGTAAAAGAGTTTAATAATTAAAAACAGAAATAACTTGATGTATCTAGGAAAACGCATAGGAAACAGGTTTGCGACATTAGTACTGCAGTCTCAACTTCTATATTAATTTTAAGCACTTTTCTTATGCTGATTTTCACCCCATCTTCTGAGGCTAAGAATTTAAAAAAATTATTTCAAAATTATTTCAACAGCTATTTCAATACGTGTTTCTCTGAACTTTTTACTTTATAAAGTGCTGTCAACGTAAAAAATTCCAACTCGAGATTTCGTCGAATTTCCATGTGCTTCATCTCACTGGGTCTGAAAAATCCATTTTTGGAATTATATCTGTCTATTTGTCTGTGGATACGATAACTCGAAAACGAGACGAGTTAGACTTTAAAATGTTGATATGAGGTTTTCATAGCAAAATTGTGAATTACTATGAAATTTTGGACGGAATCCGTCCACTGGATGTCTTACTTGTTTGTGTGCATGTCAACTCTAAGTGACTCTAACGCAGTGTTCTGCACAGATGAAATTTGGCGGTACTTACGTATTAACGCCACCGAGGCTACAGATTTGGCGGTTTTTAAGTGCCGCCAAATTTGGCGGTTTTTGTACTTACGTATTAACGCCAATTTGGCGGTTTTTGTACTTACGTATTAACGCCAATTTGGTGGTTTTTAAGTGCCGCCAACGCCACCGCAGCTACAGATTTGGCGGTTTTTAAGTGCCGCCAATTTGGTGGTTTTTGTACTTACGTATTAACGCCAATTTGGCGGTTTTTGTGAACAAGATTGCTCTTTATTGGCGCATTACCGCCAATCTGTAGCCTCGGTGGCGTTAATACGTAAGTACCAATTTGGCATATAGTTTTACTACCGAATTGCAGATCTTTATCAGATATTGTATTTAACCCTTTAAAGGTCCATTTTTCTAGTAGTTGTATAATAAAATAACTTCGGGATTTTGAGAATAATTTAAGAAAATAAATGTATTTAGCTTATTGGATGACATTAATCTTTGTTAATTAATTTTAATATTTAATAATTAATTATCAAGTCAAGATATTTCGTTACAGTTTGAGATAAGAAACTGGAACATCTAGGTTTATGTTTCATCGAAATATTTGAATATTTGGCGAGAACTTACGCCAATCTTAAAAATTGCATTTAAAATTTGATGAATTTGGTGGGAAGTATACTTTCCACAGACTTCGAAAGGGTTGATCCACCATAAAGTTGATTGTATATCGGTTTTCTATTGATGTGTATTGATACGTATGTGTATGATTGATGTGTATTGAGCTAGAAAGATGAATTTCAGTATGTGATCTTTATACCAAAATTGTAGATCTGTGTCAAATTTTGAACCTATACAATGAAACTAAGTCTGTAGAGCTGAAAGTATCATTTGATGATGGTCGCAACCCATATCTGCAGCTTCTTAGTCTGAGTCCGAATCAACGACAGAAAGGCACAAATGAGCACTTTAATACCCAACCCCGGTAGAAACCAAAGTTCACTTTTCTCTTCACATTGGGAAAAGAATAACTAATTTTGATCTGTTTTGGCTTTATTTGGCGCAAGAGCCAGAATATTGACTATACTGCGCCATAAGAAATGGTGAAACGACTGACCAAAGAAAGGTAAGACGATTGACCAAAAACGGTTCAGTAAAACTGATCATTGTTAAATGTCGATCTGATTCCCGTTGTTGTTTTTGAGTGTATGGGGTTTTTTTTGTTCTTTCTTTCTTCCCTGTTCCCTTAGCAAATGTCCAAGGTCAGAGAGAAGCAATGAATGCACTTCATTGAAGTTGGACGGGCGACCCTCAACATGGCAACCTTTAATAGAGGTTATCTTAGCACTATAATCCAGTCGAATTTTCATGAAAAGTATCAAAATGTGGTAAAAATACTACATAACAGCAAGTTTATTGCTTTAAATTGTTGGGTTGGTCATACAAAACATGGTACTATATTTTGTACCCAGACATTGGATCGGATAAGGAGGTGAGGGCGACGGAAATTCGAAACATCGGTTTATTGCGTTTAATTAAAAGGCTTCATGAAGGCGAGTTCTTCGTTATGACTGAATGCATTCTGGCATTATAATTGAAACAAAATGTTGACTTCCCATTTAATTTACACCACTTCTTTTTAAAAAACGACCTTATAGATGCCATTTGAAATTGCAGAATAATACTTTTAGAGTAGGAATTTCTTTCTCTCGGCAAATTCGGATTGATAGGGAAGTACTTATATGCATTCTTCATCGACCCAGTTTTTTCGACAAAGTGGAATATTTCAAGAAGTACTGCAGATCCCAATCTGAAATTTTTACCAGATATTTCATGTTATATAACACGAATTGCAATAGAATTGCACATATTTTGTTCAAATTTTTTAAAGTTTAAAATATTTAAAAAATTTCGTTATTTTTTTAATTTACTTCTGACCTAATTGAGCTATCTTAACGTTCTACGGCTCATTTTACCTATAACTTTCCCTATGAAAGTTTTCATCTCAGATTAAGAGCCGTTTATTTAAATGCAAAAAACGATGCTTAATTTCCCTCATATTCACCCACTTATCCGGTCCAAAGTCCGGGTACAAAATATAGCGCCATGTTTTATATGGCCGACTCAGTAACTTAACATTTCAGTAAGTTAACTTTTTCATGTTAAAGTACAATTCGACTGGAATATTACTATGTCTATGGGCCAAAATGTCCTTGCTAACAAAAGTGGCTGTTAAGAGGGGTGTTGCAACTTCTAAATATTGCATTAGCTTAAACATTTAATCAAGAATAACATCAGAGAAATCTTACCCTCAGGAGGTTTCGAACAATTTTATTTAACATCCGAGGACGAACAGGAAAATTACACCAGCAACTGTCAAGTACATTCGTAGTTTAGCTTAGAGAAGTTAAAATACAATAACAATAATATATATACACTGAGCACATACATATCACATATGCGCAGCAGACAACAGCGCTTGCAGCGCCATTTTTGGCATCTAATTATAGCTTAGTTGCTACAAGAGGTGATCTATAAGTAAAGGTGGTCGCTTAGAGAAGTTTTGCTGTAACACAGTCTGCATTTAAGTAAGATTTTCTCCTGTTTTAAAAAATTATACAAAATTTGAATGAACCCAAAAAGTTTGTTACAAGTAGTTAATATATCTAAGAACGCAAGCGTCGTAATAAAAAGGTATGGAAAAATTCTTCCCTAGAACTGAATTCTGCAATATTTCTCGGCTCATAATTAATTCAAAAAATGTCTAGACTGCTTTCGGGTCTTTCTAAACTTAGCTCCTTGCTGAATGCATTTGACAAATTGACTCTAATAATTACTCTTGAGTGGTTGGATGATTCTTCACAAAACTCTTGTTTGCGGTAAAATATTTTGGAACAGTTTCCTAATTACACATGTCTGAATACATTTGGAAGGTTAAAACTTTTTGATTTTTGAGATTTGAATCCTCTTACTGCAAATATTTATTACTCCGTGAAAAGTGAAAGTGATAAATACTTAATTTCCCCCTACTTTTAAGTGAATGCAAATAAGTTTTCTTTGCAGAAAATAGAATTAGCTAACGAACAGTTTTTTAAATACGCTTCGTTCCGTTTCTGGAATTCAATTAAAGTTTCAGATATTCGAAACTAAATAGAAAATTGGTGTTTTTTAAGGATGAATAGTAATACAAGAGAAACATGGAAGTTGTTTTCATAGATGGTGCTCCTGTTTTACTTGTCGGGAATTTTAGAGGTACGCGAAGTACTTCCGTTTTTATGAGCTTCATATTAATTAAATCGTGTATTTTTACCGTCTTAGAGAGCTAATATGTGTCTATACGGATTTGGAAATAGAAACAAGGGCAACGGAGTCAGTTTTACAGTGTTCCGCTGATTCAATGAAAACTTTGCACCATTGCATCAGAGTTAATTGAATTTAAATATAGCTTTTATGCAGTGGCGGATCGTTAGCTTAGAAACAAGCAGTGCTACAAAAGTTGTATTTACCTCAGTTGTAAATTTTGTGTTAATTATTTTGGTATATAATGATGATATACTAAAAATTGACAGCTTTTGAGTTATAAGCAAAAAAAAAAGAACATGGAAAAAACAATTTTTTCCATGCTTTTTGCCTATAACTAAAATTCCAACAAATTTTTTGATGACAAACCTCAGATTCGTAATCAGCACCCCAAAAAACAATAAAGGAGCAAAAAATTACAACTCCTCCAGAATTTGAGTTTTTTAAAAAAATTACCTAAGGAATGAGAGAAAACGAAAAAAGCCAAAAGTGGAAATCGCGCCAAACGAGAGCTGTAAAAATCGCAGCTTAGTGATTTTAAATTCAAACGGAGAAAGGATTGCTTTTCTTTTCCGACTGAGCCTCAGCGTTGCTCAGTGCGCGAATTTTGGTCCTTAGGAGGGGCAAAACTCTATTCACTCTGGTCTGTCTGTCTTTTAATTCTTGATTGATTTTACATTTTTCTTTTAAGTTTTTTATTATTTTTTGCCATCGTTGATCATTGAACTTGCAAAGTGGAAAAGTAAGCCAATTAGAAAATACAAGCTTTTAAAAAAATTTCAGATTGGGACTGCAGCTTTGCAGCCCTAATGGAGGAGCCGCTGCTTTTATGTTTACATAAGAAAAATAGTTTAATATTTGCTATCAGGACAGTTCCTCGTAAAGAGAGTTTTGATTAAATGAAAAAAAATAATGGTCAAGAAATGCAAAAATAAAGGTTTTAAATTAGTGAAGGAAGAAGGACCCGCACCATGATGCCATGTAGAAAAGGAAAGAAGTATATGGATAGATGGTAATAAATAGGAGTTTACGCAAATTATCACGACGCGCACAACACAGCGCGTTTTAAGTACGCTAAGATATAATTTGAGAAATAAGAATGCATTGTGATTCAAAATTCGACAGACAAATTGCTAGGGCAGATAGAAAACACAAAGGCATGCAAAATCCTATAGGAAGGCATGGCCGGAAACGCCAACCAGATGATTTAGAGGGTGCTGTTCGCCAGCCGTGTAGTGTCTAGAGATTGTTACTTGTAACTCCGACTGCGTACAGAAAACTTGCAAAAATTTACGAATACTGAGGTGGAGGACATGTCGACCTCGTCAAGAAATCTTCATTGTTTAGGATAATGTTCCCGACATTATGAGCACAAAAAAAAAAAAAAAAAAAAACGCGGCGCGGCTGTGAAGCACGCACAACTGTAAATGATAAGAACATTGAGCGGTTTTTGTGAAACTGGGCATATTAGGGGAGGTAAGATAAACAAAAGCATGCAAAATTCCAAAGGAAAGCATAACAGGAAACGCCAACCAGATGATTTAGAGGGCGCTGTTCGCCTTAGTAGCTGAATTTTCTAACTGTAGTCAATTATATTTCCGACCGTAAAATAATGTCATTATTTTAGCTGAATTAGAAATCAGAAGTTTGCCAAATTTTTGCATGTCTAAGTTTTCTGTTTGTTAGATGGCTTCAATTTTTTAAAATTAATCTATTATATCAATCCCCGTTTCAAAAAAGAGTACGAAAAGCTTTAACAATTGAAAGCACTACAGAAAATTAAATTATTAATTGCGATAAAACGTAGCGTTGTTAAGAGTGGAGAATCTATTGTTTCAAATCATTTTAGAATACGGCTTTAAACAATGCTTCTAACATAATTCTAAACAATGTCCAGAATCATTATTGCTAAGATTTATTCTAGGAAAGCGTCTTTTCTCCGCCATCTTGAGAAATTCTGTAGAAAATTATTCTCGGTTCTGATGAATTCAAAAGACAATTTCCTTGGAGCATCTTTTTGACGTTTGTGGTCTTCTGTTCAATATAGGCAAGTTATAAATATCTTCTACAAGCAATGGTCTTTTATTAAATTTACCATGAAATATTTCTATCAGAGTTATTGAAAGTTCCTTAATTCTTTGGAATCCGAAAACAACTGTAAGCTACAAATATTAGGTTTCCAACGATTTTTTTCTCTTATCAAGCAAATTTGTAATGTTTTCTTATCTGAAAATTTAAGTTGCTTAAAAAAAGCTGCATTGGACTAGCGTTTTGTTTCCAATTGATTTTGTTTCGAAATGAATACATTGCTTGATATCAGATTGATAAATATATTTTTCTCGTATTCTTCCCCTACAGTTGCAGTTAATAAATATTGAGATATTTCAGTGCCTGACGAAAGGCTCGTAAATGCTATTGATCCCTAGTGATGCTTTAGAGCATTTTTAGTAAGGTGGAGGACTTGAAGAAGAATAAAGTTTTTCTCAGAGATTCACTCTGATGGTCACAGTTCAGGAGAATGTTTTCAATATCGTTATCTTAATTGCATATCTGTTGTGTGTTAATGGGTTAGTGTATAAACCAAATTTAGGTAAAAGGGTTGGAGTGATGAACATACGGGTATGAATGCGTGGAATAGCGATGTCCTCTCTATCTTTCAACCATGACGACAGAGCAATAATTGATGGCATATCCCCCAGAGATTCTTGATATTTTCAATTTCTGAATGCTTCAATTGGTTTTTAATAGGAGATTATTTTCTTTTTTGGATATTGTGAGATGATATCTTTCGCTGTAATACAGTCTAAGTAAGAAGTTGAAGCGTTGGTCTTTTTTACAAACAATTTCGCCTTTTCATTCCAAAAAAAGATGTTTGTGTGACTTGGGATACAAATGAGTATGATTTTTTAAAATTTAACTTTGCCCCAATCTTGATTTTATGATTTTATCGTACAATCCATCAATATTCTTTGGGGATTTTACGGAAACATATTTCATGCTTGTAAAGCAGATAAACTGTCGGTCAAAATCATTAGGTTTTTCTGTGGAATTGAAAGATCGTCAAAGATTGGCAGATTGTGAGATCTTCACCCGTAAGTATGGAATTAATAGTATGGATCCGGAACACGAATGAGTTCCGATTAGCAACGCCAGTAACTGAAGTAACATTCAGTGACTTGGAAGCATTTGTAGCAGTAATAAAAGAATGTTGGGAATTATCATTGATGAATTCTTTAACTTCTTCTTCGTTGGCGTCGCATATCATGCGATGAAGAGAAATATTGCATCGTTTAAAATGAATTCATTGCTATCTCCACGTCTCGTTATATTTCGCGATTGTTTTTTGTAATTCGAAATATTGCTAAAAGATGGCGCAAATAGTTCTACTTTCTTCATGTTTTCGCTGTGAGATTTCCTGCCATGATTGGAAAACATAATCATTTTGTCGGAGATTCGAAAAAAAATATATCCAACAAAGAAGAGGTTAAAAAGTTCTTCGATACCACTGCGCGACACGAATTTTTTGTCAGTGATATTCCAGTGATTGTAGGATAAATTCGTGGTGTTGATTCCAAATCTCGCATTCTTTTCGTCAGATTGGCTGTAATTTTTGAGATAAAGTGAAAATTAAATTTTAATAGTTTTATGTATGCACTACTCAATTCGTATTGAAACTGCGAAATATATAAATCAATACTAAAATTAAATCCATGCATTAAATCAACTTAATCCTAAACAGTAATCATTATATAAACCACAAATAACCTAGATGGATCAGAATGGTATAGTAAAAATACGTGATGATATTGCATTAAGTTCAATAAATTGAAAATTAAATAAGTTCATGGTTAATAAGTTCATCAATTAATTCATGGAAAAGCTTTTATATGATTTCCTTCTACGTACAATGGAAGATTCGCGTTGGAGTCTCTATCAGTAATCTGCCACGTGTGCCCCACTTCCCTTGCTATCTTTACTATCCCCTGATTACTTTAATATCCTGGTACCCAAAATCTTTTCTAAAAGTTGTTTTAATTTCTGTTACTTTGTGTATTATGTCTGTATGTTACTTTCTGAGCTAATAATATATTCTAAGGTGTGAACTAATAAATTTCAGAGATTAATTTTTCAAGTGTTACCCTAAACAAATAAACTAATTAAATTTGATATTTTTTAGACCTAAATAACGTTTTACTGTGCATATACATTCACTGTTGCATTTCATCGACTAAATAATGTGTGCAGATTATGGCATAGATTAAGAAATAAAAACTGCAGTAATTTCACATATTTTCACAACTTTGAAAGGAATCTGTGACAGCAAGTTGCAGAAGATAAAATAAAATTCATTTCTTTCAAGAAGTTGAGTACGTATTGCTATAATAAAGAGATCAAGAGAAATTTTAAAATTAATGAAAAACAATCGGATTTTTTGGACCTCCCTTTACTGAATCCCTCTCACTTTAGTTTCCCTTTAATTTCTATCAATTTTTGTTTTCTCATGTACGAATTATGCAAATTGAAAGTATTGTAATCATCAAAGAATTTAACCTGGATATTTCCATTATTCTTCAGTATCTGGAAAAAAAGTCATTTCTGGAATTATGTCTCTCTGTCTGTTGGTTGGTTGGTCTGTGAACTCAATAACTCTTAACCCTTTCCGGTTCAAGGAATTAAATTTTTTGAAATGTGATAAAAAATCATCATGAATGGGTTTAGTTTATTGCAAAGACATAGAATCGACAAAAAAAATTTAAACTTGCATCATTCCGAGGGGGGGGCATACCCCTTTGGAGACACCCCCTCATATGAGGACCCCTTTAGATGCAGGCACCTTGATACGCTCAAAAAATATTGTTCAATCCCAAAGAAAATCATAAATTAAAACTTCAAGAATATTGGAGGAAGACTGTCGAGTGAATTTGTTAAAATTCTAAACGCCAAGAACTCAAATAATTTTCTATCTCTGAGTCAAGGAATTTTCGCATTTTTAATCTCTAATATTTCCGATTCGAAAGCGAAATTTCTTTGGGCTGCCATCTACATTCTAAAAGGAGTACTATTAACTGCCTTTTCGTGCATCTTTCCGAGTTTCAAAGTGGAATGGGATTTTTTAAGAAAATTTTAAAGTTGGTGTCCTCTTTTGTAACCACTGCCCCGGAAAGGGTTAAATTAAACAAGGTAGAAAAATGGTATTTGGCCTCTACGCAAAAATTGTAGACATCTATAAAATTTTGGATGAAATCCGTCCACGAAAGGTCTATCTGCCTGTTCGTGTGTATGCGAAGTAGTTTACTCTAAAATGCAGCGAGTCAAATGGATTTGGTGTATGGGTTTACGGCTAGAATTGTTTATTTAATCCAAATTTCGAACCAAATCTTTCACCGGGTTGACTGTCTGTCGGTCCTTATATTCGTGAGCTTACAAATGCGATAACTGAAAAACGCCACTAGTTAGATAAATGAGATTCTGCATGTTATCTAGTCACCAAAACGGTAGATATTTATCCAATTTCGGATTCAAAATTGTAGATCTTTATCCAATTTTGGATCTAGTCAGTCGAAAGGATGGTGTTCAAAATGCATATTCGGTTTCTTCACTTTCCTACGAAACGCAAAAAGCGCCACCTGGTGCAATTAAAGAAAAAAGTCGAGAGAAGAATAATCTCTGTTGTTTGCATTCGGAACCCTTGCTTTTTCTAATGATCATCAATTGTCTCTCGCATGGGTGGGTACAATACAAGGATAGTATAATCAAACATCTATGGCTCCAAACGAAGCAGAATTTCGCTAGAATGTAGTACAAGTGATGCGCTCTGTGAAAACCGAAGGAAAAGAAAAACTGGTTTAAAAATAGTATTTTGTACGAAAATAGATTTTATGCTGAGAATAAATTTTCGGCAGTGCTTTTAGTTAAATTAAAAAACAAACATAAGATAGGCGCAGTTCGGGTCCGCGAAGTAGATTTTTAGTGAAAAAGTCGGGATACATTCATGAAACAGGTGTTTCATATTAATATGTAATTTAATTATCAATCTCTTTAATACAATATTTTCACAGAGTAGTATAATGGTTTCAGAGTAGATAAATCACAATCTACCACAGACCCTTGCTACATGCGATAAACTTGTGACTTATCTATTCTGTAACCATTATACTGCTCTGTGTAAATATTGTATTAAAGAGATTGATAATAAAATTACATGTTAATACAAAACATTTGTTTTATGGCTATATCCCGATGTTTTCACGAAAAATCTACCCCGCGGTCCCGAACTGTGCCTTTCTTATGTTTTATTTAGAGTAGCTTTTGATGGCCCCATCTATTGACAGTATATAGAACTACTTTTCGTGTATGCGCCGTAAAACATTATTTACTACAAATGCTCATATTTCCAGTAATATTCAAATTTTTGTATTTAAATTTTAATACAATGTTTCTTTTACGTATGTATTGTCAAGTATTTTGTAAGTTTCGTACAATTCGAAAGAAAACACTGCACGTTATAATAAAAAAACATGCAGAGTTTGAAATTTTCAATTTAATACCGATTTTTACTTATATTCTGATAAATAATTTATTGTCTCACTTTGGGTTCTAGTAATACTCCTCAGCTCTTTAAAAGGACACCAGAATCAACCTCCTAGCTAAACGCGTTTCCACGCTACACTTATTTCTAACCTTACATAAAGCTAATTCATAACAATCACGCGCATGCGTCTACACTGGTACGATGACGTCACAGGCAAATCAAATACTATGCGACAAACTCCAACAGATATGATCTATCCGTTGTCGGGTCAACCATTGTTTTCGCATTATTAGTCTCGTAGTTATTAGCGATTCAAATCTGACGGTATTTTGTCACACAAGAAAGTTCGACCGACTATCACTGTAACGAGCGGAAAGACGTTTCCATGCCAAAAGTTGGTGTTGCACGAGAAAGGTATATATATATATATATATATATATATATTGAGAAGGCGCCCTATTAATATCGAACGTTCAAACTGCAGTCAGGAAAATTTTTTGTAGGCACGGAAAAGAAGTCGAATCCATTTATTAAAAACACATATTTCTATAAAACCATGATTATAATATGTGCCACCTAGGCATCCACACAGACATACATACTGTCAGTACATAAACTGACTTACACTAACTTGTTGTTTCGCAGAGGAAGAGGGTTCAATACAAACGAGCGAAACGACAGCGCCATTCAGCAGTGGTTGAGTTTTTCATAAACCGCTATCGTTCGCCAACGTTTTTACTGAACATTTATTTGTGGTTTAATTTTAAATTATAATTATAAGTAAACATATGATATAATTTGTATTTATTTATACTTTTACTAGTGTACTAAAAAGTAGAACAGTTTATTATAATTATTTTCTACTATTTTTTTTAACTAATTATTCATTATAATTGCTAGGGAATCTTGAAAGCACATTTTTTCTTAAATTCAAACTCAATTCGCCATTAATATTTAATACAAAATTCACTAGTTAATTATTAACTAAAAAATAAGATAAATATTCTGCAGATATTAAAACAGTGTATTGTCGTCAAGAATACACAAGTGTATAAATTTCAAAATTTTAGGACACAAGGAAGGGAGTACAAAAATCGATTACGAAATTATATTTTTACAAACATGAAACAAGTCAACTTAAATAAAAAGTCTGCAAAAACTGTGCGCCATTTTCAGTAAAAAGTAACTAAGCGTTCTGCATTAGGATTTTATTTTGGAACAAGATTTGAGTCACTCTGAAATGTGGAATTGCCTGTCAACGGTTTGAAACGAATAAGAACAACTTTATGGTGTAAAAGTAGTTGCTACTTCTTTGAACATATTTACAATAATAGATCGCCTTCGGTACTTTCTATTACCAATTTATTTAGTTGGATATTCTTGAAAATTTGAAACGCTTTTTTCTTTTCTTTTCAAGATCTCTTCATCCTGGGATATGGACTGCTGAGATCCAATGTGTGAGTAAAGGGGCCAGTATGACAAGTCCAAACAGAGGCAGGACGCTACCTAGAAAATGATCATTGGTTATACCATTCTTCAAGCTGTGGTCCAATCTGTACTTCACTTCATTCGTTCTTTACTTCGATTGTGTCAAATTAATTCATGGACTCTTCTTTCCTTTACCTCGAGCAAAGTAGAACCACCATTACTCTGAAGAAATGTTCAGACTGCCCAAGGACATCAAATCCCACTCAAAATGTGTCGGAATCATTTCCCACTGTAGAACAATAATGTGTCTACAGCAGACTGAATTTTGTTCCAACCAAATTTGGGGTAATGTTGTTTTATTAGTTTATACAGATTTATGGCTCGAAAAATAACTCTCTTTTATTTGGAGATGAACTAACTGCTCTGTACAGAGCCCCTTATTTCGTCAACACTGGACTGGAATAATTAACAAAGAAGAATGCTGCATAGGCACTTTAAGACTAGTAAGAAATCTGCCAAAGAAACATTTTTTTGCTATTCAATGTCAGTTATCGATACCTGAATTCTGCTGTATTAAAATGCGCGTTACATGATCATTATTTATTGACAAAGAATTAAAAAAAACTTTTTCATCCCGCAAAAGAAAAGGGAAGAATTTTCATAGCCACACGGGCTTCGGAGTACCGGTATCTCTCGCATCCGGACGTTGTCCATTAAAATTATGAGCCAGATGCGACAGCTGCTTGGTCAGTAGGGGCGTTGTGTATCGTTGTCTTTTATTCACCTGAAATGACTAGAGCAGTAGTGATACAACATTCTTACCACAAGTTTTCTGTTTTTAAATACGCGTTACATGGTCATTATATATTGACAAATTATAATTAAAGTAATTTTTCCTCCCGCAAAAGAAAAGGGAGGCATTTTGATAGCCACACGGGCTTCGGAGTACCGGTATCTCTCGCATCCGGACGTTGTCCATTAAAATTATAAGCCAGATGCGACAGCTGCTTGGTCAGTAGGGGCGTTGAATAACTAGGGCATTAGTGATAGAACATTCCTACCACACGTTTTCTGTTTTTAAATACGCGTTACATGGTCATTATATATTGACAAATAATTAAAATAATTTTTTCCTCCCTCAAAAGGAAAGGGAGGGGTTTTTGATGCAATCTTGCTGAATACTGTGTCTCGCTTCTTTATAATCGGATTCAAATTCAAGGCTTTTATTTTGCTGTATTTGTATCTACTAGCTAGATCGTGTATATATGTATGTATTTCTTTTATTGTCCGTGTGCTATGTGTAAGCTAGATGTTTGTATGCATCTCTAGATGAGACTGGTGATTGATATAATAATTTTCTTTTTATCCTTTTGTCTGTCTTCTTCCTCTGTTGTTTTGTACTGAAATAGGTATAGCTTCTCCTTTTTCATAATTTCAAATCCGACTTCTCCGAAATGAAATATATCAGTTTTGATAGCCTCATCACCTGGATCTTTCGCATCCGGACGATGACCATTAGAATTATGAGCCAGATGCATCAACTGCTTGGTCAGTAGGTGTGTTCTCATTCGTATTCTTTTATTCAGAAGGAAAGCTTAGAGAAGTAATGATGCAACTCCCCTCCCCCCGCGCGTATTCTGTTTCTAAATGTTATCACTGATTTTTTGCCAATGATATTGCATTGATTTTAGGATAATTTCGTGGCGCTGATTCTGAATCTGGATTCTAAACATCTACTTCCAATTACAAAGTTTCATCAAATAAGGTAAGAATTTGTTTGAAAACACTTTGCCTTTTGTGGAAGTTGAAAATAAAAAGTTAAGAAAATTAAATTTTTTTATGCTCCCCATAGAGCAAAAGTGTCAATGAGTGAAATGTGTCTCTTACACTCATCTATTGCATACACAAAGTTTCACAATTCTGTCTGCAAAACTTATAGAGTTATCTTAATTTTTAAATTCCAAGGGGATGCTCACAAATTTATATGGAGATGTTTATTGTAGAAATGCAAATTTATTCAACACACAAAAACAGCGAAATGCAAATATTCGTCAAGCAGTATGTCAGCTTTAAACTGGGTGTCAATAATACGGTTTTCCAGGCAGAGCTGGCGGCAACAGATTTCGCCGTTCGCTGGGCTTTGGAATATAAAGTCAATTTTTTTTTTTTTTTACGGATAGCCAGTCGTCCATAGAGGCCCTCCGGAGCTCCAGATCCAGGTCTGAGGTGGTCATCAGGGCAAAAGAAAATTTTAACTTGGCAGGGGGTCAGATTGGGCTAGCCTGGGTGAAGGCGCACGCTGGTAATCAAGTTATTGAGCTTGCTGTAGCTGCCATTCAGGGGGTGGAAATGCACTTCCCTATTCGAGTTTGAAATTCAGAATTTCAAAAAATTTAGTTAAAGAATGGGGAGAGTTCCGGGATGGTTTTCAATCTTAATCAGGACATAGAATCAGAAGTTTTGTCGCCGGTGTCGACAAAAAATTTTTAATCACCAATAAATTTTTAATTTACTTTTTAACTAATCATGGACCATTTCCCTGTTATCTACACAGGTTCAAAAAACTGAGATCACCACTTTGTGGCTGTGGCCTGGTCGGGTATGCCGTCCACTATGTGTTCAGGTGTCCTCTTACTGCTGAATTTCACTTAAAAGAACCGTCTGATGAACACAGGAAAAGCTGGTTTAAAAATTTAAGATATAATGGCCAGGCCCAATCCAAACTTATACAGGCTTATAAAATCAGTAATGGCATTTGCGACCGGCTAACCCATGTCTGATTGTTCTTCAGTTTGTTGTTTTTGTTCGGTTTCTGATGTTGGTTTTTACTTCGGAGAGAGAGGATTTTAACTTTATAGTTTGTATTGGTCGTTTTGTCGTTTGGAAGGTTTTTGTGGATTGGTGTTCGTCTTGCAAATGTTGGTTTTGGCAGGAAGATTTTAATGAAAATTCTTTTAGTCTTTTATGTATTGGTGTTGTTTCTTTTCTGAACCTTGGTAAGAGGTTTTGTGGGTAGTACGCTTCGCTTGGCGACTTGGCTCGAGTTTGGTTCACAATTGGCGACATTTGCGCCCGGCTAACGAAAAAGTACCGTTTTGTATTCTGTAGGGGAGATTTCCGCTTAGGATTTTATTTTAGACGGTTTGCCGGCTGCTTTTCTTTTGCTGTGATTTTATTGCTGATGTTTGTTTGCATTCCGCACTTCTTCATCTGCCATTGAACTTTAAAAATATTTTAAAAAATTTTAGGATTGATAATTACGGTTGATTTATCCGGTTTGGATGATAACGAGTCTCAATGGGGTTTTGAAATACTGCTGCTGCAGAAGGAAGGGGGTTTCGATGCTTGCCTAAATGCTCGCTTTATATTTAATTTGAACACTGGATTTTAGCTTAAAATTTTTTTTAGTTAATGGATATTATAGTGTCTCTCTCTGCCGTGTGATATGAAATTATAAAACTTTGAGGGCTGCATGGGATCTCACCCGGAAACGGAACTCACCGAAAAGAATTCAATTCAGATAATCACAACTACAAGTTTGAACTATGTGAAAGTAAAGCTATTTTTGAAAACTTGTATTTCAATTGTATTCTAGTAATATTTTTATAGCACTGCTTGTTTTTGGGAAGATGAGCCTCTCTGCTGATAAGTCACCGTGAATTTTTTTTTTTTTTTGAAGATTCACAAGATGAACTATTTTTGTATATATTTCAGTTAATGTATTATTAGACTAGTTTTTAGATTTTAGCAAGAGTTAACAAATACATTGTTATTTCCTGATTCCGCCCTTTAAATAATTTTTTTAAAAATATGCATATTATCCCTAAAATGTACGTCGAAAGATTGGTTCAAACAGCAGTGAGAGGTATGGGAAAGTGGTCTAAGTCAACAACTTTGTCTTCTTATATATCTGTAAGTTTTACAGATAGAAGCGTGTAACTTTGTATATGAATAGATGAATGTAAGACAAACATTTTATTAATGGTCAGTTTTGCTCTTTGGAGGCCGTATAAAAATTTAATTTTTGTAATCAAAGTATTTTCATACAAATTCTTACCTTATTTGATGAAACTTTGTAATATGAATTATGTGTCTAAAAATCAATATTTAAGGGCAGTGGCAGATTTTGATGATATGAGACCCGAGGAGCAAAATTATTTTGAGGCCCCCTCCTAAAAAAACTCTATTGATGATATAAATGTGTAACTTTAGATAACTTACTTATGCTTTTAATTCTGGGTTTACGTTTATCTTTGTCATTCAGTTTGAAGCTAATTCTTGTATTGTTATTTATCTGATTTCTAACATTTATTTTACCCCATTTTTACAAAGAATATACACTATCTGATCAAAAGTATCCGGACACTTTCGGATTTTCACATTTTTTATAATTTCTCCATAAAGGCTAAATCGACTGTCCTTAACTTCTATACCATTTCAAGAATGGACTCTAACTCACATTTTACAGTGAAGATTCGATCACGAGGGCAATTAGGGGAGGCACCAAAAAGGGATGAAGGCGAAAAAATGGAGTTTGACCCGTCCTGTTTCACAGAAAGCTGATAATACGATGTAATTTTCATCAATGATTATGTTTGGTGTGCATAATATTTACCTGCATTTTCGTAAACACAGTACAAATATTCTGGAAGTTATAAAGGTTTTCTTAAAAAAATCAAAATTTTCCCGCTTGTTTTTCGCTTATAACATGCAGAGTTTTCCACCAAATTAAACGAAACTTACAGAAAAAGTGACAATATGTTAGAGAAGCATTGTGTAAAAATTTGGTATAAATACTTTTAATATTAGAGAAAATATGGTTATTTATAGTAAATAAATTTTTACTGCGCATGTACGAGATATAAGGCAATTTTTCTTTCACAGCTTCAAAGCCAGATATGTAGGACAACTTATATAAAAATTCCAGTCGAATATCATTAAGATCTAGAAAGATATCGGCACTGCAGTGAACAGAATTTCTGCTTCTTTCTAAGAGAAACAAAATGATTAGGGTTTATCCACAAACTAATATTTTTTATTTAGGTCACGATGGCATTTAGAGGACTGAGAAGAAATTAATGAAGGAAAAAAAATCTGGGCTACCCCATTCCACAGAGAGCTAATAATGATTTACAAATTTCATCGATGGTTTCGTTTAATAAGTACATTGCTTAGATGCATTTTCGTAAAAGTAACAAGTATATTCTGGAATATATAAAGGTTTTCTTAAAAATTCTAAATTTTCCCGCGTGTTTTTTTGCTTATAACATACAGAGTTTTCCATCAAATAATACAAAATTTACAGAATACTTGACAATGTGTTACAGAAGTGTTCCAATAAAATTTGAAGTTAATACTATGAATATTAGTATTTACAGTAAATAGTTTTTTACTGCACATGTGCGAGACATAGAGTAAATTTTCTTTCAAAACTTCAAAGCCAGATATATAGGGCAACGTATATGAAAATTGCAGTTGAATACCGTTAAAATTCAGAAAGATATCTGCATTGCAGTGGTGTGAATTTAATTTGCACTCTAAGAGAAGCTAAACGATGAGGGTTTTTCCGCAAATGATACTTTAAAAAAAAATTTGAATCTTCGAATAGTTATGGACGAACTACAACTAAGTAATGTATTTATTAAGTGACTTATTTCCACCAATGTTTCGTTCGGCTGTTTTCGTTCACTCATTAAATACTTTCTCTTATACGAAGTATACAAAGAGAAAGTATTGTAATCATCAAAAAATTCGAACTCGAGATTTTGACGAATCTCCACGTTTTAGACCTCCCTGAGTCCGAAAAACACAATTTTGGAATTATGTCTGTCTGTGTGTGAACACGATAACTCGGAAACTATTAGAGCTACGGGGATGAAATTTGGTATGTTGTCTTTAAACATAATTTGTAGGTTTCTATCAAATTTTGGACAAAATCCGTCAACGGGAAGTCTCTCTGTCTGTATGTCCGAAGTCATGCGAACGCTATAACTCAAAAACTTGAATAGCTAGATGGATAAAATTTGGTACACAGTTTTATCGTCATGAATGTAGATCCGTATAAAATTTTGGGCCAAATCCGTCAAAGGGTTGACTGTATGTCGGTCTGTATAATTTACTATTGAAACCACTCCGTTATCTCCACGCGCATGCGTACTGGAAGCAATCTTCTGTGCACGTGAAAGGAGCGAATTACGTCAGTTTGTCCTTGAGACGGCAAGAGTGAAACCTAGCAGTGTGCGATAGATGCGTTTTAATCGGTACGCATCGCTTTGAATTTGATTCTTCACCTAGATATTTTTCAATCTGTATAATGAAAAACCTTCTGATAGTCATTGGATTCTGGATAACAGTAGGTTCGAATTTTTTTAGCCACGCGGGGGAAGGAGAAACGGTACCTTTTTTGGGGAAGTATACGAGAAAGTTTAGGGGAGAACACTCCCGCTGGTTTTTTGAAAGCAAAGAGGGAGAAACTTTTCAGTGATGCGAGAATTATACTAGAAACAAGACTGCAACGTCGTAAATTCGCCGTCGGCTTAGCACTGCGATGTTTCTAGCATAGATTTTGAGGCCCCCTAGCGTCTCGAGACACGAGGCGGCCGCCTCTAACGCCTGTGAGGAAATCCGCCACTGTTTAAGGGGACATACGACTCTGAAGCCTCGAAAAAATAGTGGGAAAATGTCGAATTCGATACAATATATCTCTGAAACAATGCAATTCACAAGCTCGCTTTTTTTCTAGAAAAATATCTGTTCTTTCTCTTATAGTACACCCATTTTCCCCATTTTCAAACCTTTATAATGGTATGTATTTATTTGAGAGAGTAATAAATATAGGTATAATTGTTGGAGAAAAAATGAGATAGTCACCTTGTGAGCATGATTACGGATAAAATATTTATCTAAACACAATATTTTGGGTATCTAAGTAGTCCAAACACTCTGTTTAAGGAACTGAACCTCAATTTATTAACATTTACATTTAATTTCTATTTTATATACCAATTTAAATTAAAAATATTAAAAATAGTTAAAATTTCAAAATTTTTAACCCCCTCAAAGAAACTTCTTTGTAGAAATATGTACAAAAATGCAGTTCAATTTATAGAACATAGCGAAATACATATTCAGTAAAAATTTTATGTGAAATTATTCAATAGTAATTGAGATATTGTGCACGCACTATCTACAAACACATTTTGAGATATAGTGCTTTAAAGATATGGTCATATTCAAAGTTTACGTTGAAGAGCTGATACATTTTCCTTCATAATTTTCAGAATTATGGGAATTTTTGAACGCGGATTGTTTTAAATTGTTCAGAAAAGACAGGGGAATAATACATATTTTTTTTCATAAAATCGAAAATTTTCGAGGTTTAACAGTCGTATGTCCCCTTAAGGAAAAAAACGCTTGGTCCACCTTTTTGGGACACCCTGTATATGCTATGTCATTTTTCATAACGTTAGATGTAGGGTTGCCATAATTTCCATGTACTTATACAGGACGTTTAAGTGCTAAATAAATAAAACATGAAAAAAGTGGGTAGGTAATGGTTTATTTTACTCTTATAAAAAGGCTCTAAACAAAATTTTGGTTTCCAGCAATTTACGACCCCCTAGACCATCGAAATGTCATGTTACTTATCTGAAAAAAAATTTGAGATCCGCTCTCATTTAAAAAAAAATCGTAGTTCCAACATTTTTAGTTTTTTTATTAATTTTTTAAATGTGTCATTTCATTTGTGTACACTCTACACTATAAACAAGTTTACAATGTCGTAAATTCGTCGTCGGCTTAGCGCTGTGATGTTTCTCGCAAAGATTTTGAGGCCCCCTAGCCTCTACCACCTGTGCGGAAATCCGCCACTGAATCGAACTAATTCAGTTTTTGTGATTTAGTTAATAAAACGAATCAACTGACAGATGATGTTTACTATTGAGCAGTACGGGTTCCATATGCTAAGCAAGAAGATGTCTCAAAGGAGTTAACCAATGAAATTGCTCGATTTTCTTCCATACTCGAAATCGGGTATGGAATGGGAATGTGCTATCCGGCGGCCTGTCATATCCGTGTACTCACCGTCCCGGGTTGTTAGATTCAGCATAAGAATAAATTAAAACGATTAATGGTTTCTAAAGTAAGGACGAATAGATGCATGTAAGCGTTAAAATTGGGATAGAAAACTGATTTACCAATGAATTTTATGCGTGAATGTTTTCATATGTAAATGTTTCTAAAATTCTTTACGCATCCACGAAAACAAAACTTTGGTATCGCAAAGCGGTGTGATGTATTTCAGTATAATATGAAGAATCGGTTAGCCTTCTTTATCAAAAATAATATATTTATTGGACCTCTCCCACAGCACAAACATGTGAAACAAACACATACACTTACATTACAAACGTTACCTCATTGACTTGCATCGAATTCCATGTTCAAAACCTCATTATTCTTTTCCGTTGCTAGGCAACGTTAGCAAAAGACAAATATATCGTTGCCATACTATTTTTATAATCTTTAGAAAAGAATTAAGCCAAAAGATATTTTTAATTAATTTCTTTTTCAGCCAAACGATATTTTAAAATTAATTTCTTTTTCAGCCAAACGATATTTTAAAATTAATTTCTTTTATGACGAAACGATTTTTTTATCTAATTAATTTCTTTTCTTCAAATATTTTAATAATTCTACAAATATACATTTTTATTCGTTACGAATATTACAGCAGCAAACATCCTAAAGCTGTTTTGACAGAAGAGGCTGTTAATCGTGCGGGTTATTCATTAAATCCTTTGTGCAACAACAAAAAATTGAAACTGTAGACGAGTTAAAGACGCGTATCATTCAAGCAATTCGTTTAATAAGTCTTTATGCTACGAAACACTCGACGAGAAATCTATTACTGTTGAGACTTTTGTCCTGCTATAAAAGGTGCACACATCGAACTGTATTGAGATCAAAAATAACCTTTTATTGAAGTAAATATTCTTAAATTCTAATGAATTGAAAGTCATGTGTTAATTGTGAGCCTCTAATGTCATCCATAGATACGGGAAGACTGTAGTAGGAAAATTCCCTGCGCTCTAATTATAAACCATTACATTTGTATTTTTTTTAACCTGTCCATGCTGTATTTGAACTTATCCCAGTTTTGAAATCTAAATTACTAACTGGGAAATCCAAAATATTATTTTACATTCTTCCTCATACACATTCCTATACCCCGTTTCCCCAAATTTCCAGTTCTTTAGTGGAACCTCCTAGCTGATTTTCTTTCACTGCTCCAAATTTCACTTTAACATCATTGCAATCCATACCTGCTTCATGCAACGAATAGAATCTTTATCAAAAATGGCTGATCCATCAATATTCCGAGCCATCATCAGCACATCTATATGGGAAGCCAGGCTAGCACTCTGAAAAAAACATTCCCCTGAGCTATCCATCATTTAGGTGAAGTTATATGCAGTGATTATGTGATCAATTCGGAATTACCCACTGGATGGAATGTGATATTGAGATGTCCAATAAACGCCTGATAAAAGAGATGAACACATTCCGGCTGAAAGGAAAGGTAATTTAGACCGTTTTCGATCACTAAAAGGAATCTGTTCGTGGAAAACCAAGGTGATATGCAGACGAATTATTATTATTTTTTTCATTTTATTTGTCCAGATATTTTCCCTATCTCTGTGGATGATAATGGCGTTTTCAGGAAATGATATATTTTTATCATCCGAGCTACTTACTTCGAAATAAAAAAATAAAGTAGTCCTGTAGACAACATTATTTTGTCACCGATTATTTTTGCATTTTTATTTTACACTTTTTTTTAACTTGACTTGTTTTATGTTTGTTTAGATGAAATTTTGTAACCTATTTTACCCTCATTTCTTGATATCCAACAGTTTCGAAGTTTTGTACACTTATGTGTTATCGATGACAGTGCACTATTGTATAGCAACGGATTCGGAAACCCTCCGCGCTTTTGCGCATGCGCCGGACGGAGTTATTTTCATCAAAATGGGGAAAAGTGAAGAATGGAAGGGTGATGTTCACATTTTACTGAGCGTGATCTAACGAAGAACTCCGGAAATGCGCTCATATGGACTCATTGCCTCACACCCCTTTCCGGTGTAAAGTCGTCCAAAAGTGGTAGTCTCGGAATCCGTTGCAGAACAGTATTTTAATATTTTCTGAACTTAATTATGAGTTAATAAAATTTTGGATATTTGATTTGTATTTGTGGATTTGAGTATAATAATATATATAAAATTCTATAATATTTATAACTATGAATTATAAATTAAAGATTAAAAAGTAAACAATAATTAAAATAAAAAAATTATACTTTTTAGCTCACTAATAAAAGTGAGTTTTTAAAACTCTTTTAATTAAACTTATTACACGCTTTTTTTAAAAACAATTGACATCTTTCATACTTGTTGCGATTTTTCATATTTTGTAATCAATTATTTACACTCCCTCCCTGATGTGTTAGAGTTCTGAAATTCTGTTGACAGCTGTGTGTTATCGATGATGTTAAAATATTTCGACATTTACAGAATTTAATTAACAGTTAATAGATTTATTTAATTTTAATTTTCTATAAAAAACGCCACCTGGTAGTGAATTTGAGAAAAATTCATTATAGCATTCCGTAATAATTAAAATAAACGAATTATGAAATACATAAAGACTAAAAAATAGAAAATAAAAAAATAATGATATGAGTTTTTTAAAACACGCTTTTTAAGAGCACTGAAAAATTGATAATAATTATTTTATAAAAATTGCGAAGGTTAAAACACAGTGGCCTAGCAGCAGGGGGAAAGGTGAGTCTCGTGGCTGGGAAGAGAGTTTTACAGGGGTAAATATGGAGTGACGGGCAGTGGCTGTTCCGGGATCCCTGACGTTGGCGACGAACTTGGCGACAAATAGATGATTCCAGAAAATGCAACCCTTTTTTCGATATTTCTATTAGGAAAGGGAATACGCTTGAATATACGAGACAACTCCTTGTGACGTCACGATCTGTCGGAGAGAGTATATAAGGACGCGCCTGTATCAGAGGGAGTAGTGTTGATCCATTGGGAACGACTTTAGTGCTTCCTCCGCAGTGCTAGGAAGCTGGTGAGCTGAGCGCTATTGAAAGTGCAGTTATTGTCGTTACTAGTTATTTGCTGACTGTTTGTGTAGCTAAATATCAAAGTGCTGAACTGTTATTACCTGTGAATTGTTGTCTGTTTACATTGGTAATCTGTGTAATGTCTATTGTTTCCTGTTACCTGTGCTACGTGTTTTCCCTGCACATTTGTGAATAAACCTTCATTCTGCATTATCTTGCGTGTTGGACTGTTTACACCATACACCCACAGAAAGACTTTTGTAACAGTATAGATGCCCCGGGAGCCAGTTTGAAGGGGCGACATGGACTCAAAACCTGCTGCGTGTATGTCATTTTTAATGTAAAATATGACGAGAGGACGTGAAAATAATACCATACCCCTGGCGCCTTACACTTGTTAGGTCACTGATGACGATTGGGATAAAAGGATGTCCTATTATTTTCCGGGTGTCACTTATTTTCGTTACTCAACTGACCATGGTGACAAAACGTCAATGAGCTTATGTCCTTTTCTATAATTATAAGCTTTTATTCGACTTGAGTGTTTCGTCCACAAATTTTGAGATCGATTTCTTACCCTCTTCCAATCGAGATACAGCTTTGAAATTTAGCACAGTGGTGGGTTTCCGGAGACAATACAATATTATGCAAAAAAATTTGCAATCTATACCTATTTTAAACCTAACAAAATGATATTAAAATTTTACCCCTATATTTGGGCGATAAAGTTTGGAAGGTGGTAACCTCGCTGTACGTAGGGTTGTAATTACACCAATAGACGACACACAATAGAAGAGGACGCGGCCTGTGAGTCATCCCCATTTGGGAGCGGCTTGAGGGTCAAAGGTCAGATCGGGGTAGAGAGTCTTGTTTCGTCTCTCGGTCTGTGTCGCACTTTTTTCAAATTCGAGATAATGTAATCGCAATCGCCCTGCGTAAGATAAATATATATATTACTGTGCCTAACATGTCGTGTGTATTCGTGTCCGCCGTCACTAAAAGTAGAAAATAAAATAAATAAAAAAATTATAAGGTATAAGCTTTTATTCAAAATAATGAGTGTTTATAATCTTACTTTTACTAAAATATAATCCTTCAACATCAATACGAAAAAATGAACGCAAAAGTAGAAAATAATTTTTCTGATTAGAATAAAATGCATGGTTCGAATAAAAGCGTGGGTGCCTTATATAGCACCTTATATTTTGCGTATATTTCCTTAAACAAATGGAATATTCCTAGGAGGTAAAGGCGCCTACGCTTTTATTCGAACCATGCATTTTACTGTAATCAGAAACATTATTTTCTACTTTTGCGTTCATTTTTTCGCATTGATATTGAAGGATTATATTTTAGTAAAAGTAGAATTATATCCACACTCATTATTTTGAATAAAAGCTTATACATTATATTTTTTTATTTATTACATTAACATTAACGCCACTGTATACCCCCCAGTTCGGAACCCAATGGGTTCCCTCTGATTTGAATGGGTATATGTGGAAGGAAGTGCACATCGTGCTCCCGTAGGGAGACATGACTGACCTCACAACTATCCTTCTTCCTACGGGAGCAAAATACGATGAAGGAGCGAAAAAATACCATGCCCCGGGCGCCGTTTACATAAGCAAAGTCACTGATGACGACGGTGTGGATCATATTATTGCACGGGCGCCACTGACCCTCGCTACGCCACAGTCCAAACAGGAACGTAAAATGGGAAGAAACTGAAATAATACCACAGTAGATTCAGCTTATTGTGTTTACTTCGGCAGTTAAGAATTTTGATAATATTAACCCTTTGAACGGCAAAAATATTTCACTGAATGCTTTGAAAACGGCCTCTCTGTAGCTAAATGGTGAACGCAAATGTTTCGGAGCCGGTTTTCGGGTAATAAACAGACAGCAACTTTCTACGCCGGAGCCGGTTTAAGAGAAACAATCGGAGAACGACTTTCTGCGACGGAGCCGGTTTTAGAGTAGTCATCAGAGAGCGACTTTTTACGTTCCAGCCGGTTGATGGGTTAACCGATTGATAACAATAGCCGAATTGGGTAAAATCCACTATATTTTTTATCACATCAAGGGAAAAGAAACAGAAAGGAAAAGAAAAACACTTACCTCAGTGCTATCTAATTTATTTCAAAAATAAAAATAAAAAATTTCATTAATTGTTGCCTGACGACAATTATTCCATAACATTTCATTTATATTGTTCGTACTCGTATTGTTTTCTGAAATTTGTTGAACGATGCTGCACGCTGCGTTTCAAACATTAAGGACTTGCCTCATTTAGGCGTTCGTTGGAGGGTTTTCTACGACACATTCGTTCCTGTCGGAATCATCAACTTTGATTGCTTGGTCTCGCTCACAAACAGCTCGGCAAATTTCCAATTCTGTTAGTGTGGCAACTATTGGAATGTCCTCATCAATGGACATACATTTTTCATACTCTTTCTTCTGCATACCACCAGGAGGTTCAATGACAATTACCGACGATCACGTCCCTGCCCTCTAAATGGACGACCTTCAAAGAGAGGTCATGAAAAATAAAGTACGAAATTCTTCGGATGTGTCGGGGAAAGTGCCCCCCCAGATATTTCCTTACTAGTCGATTGAGAAATTCTACGAACGTCAATCGCTAACGATAGCTGAAAATGAGGGATCGGTGAATTCTCTACTTCAAAACTGATAATATTAAACTCTGTAGTGATCCCACTAAACGAATAATTCTGTGTATATTTGAATACATTGGTTCGGGACCAGAGGTTTTTGATAATATAAAGTGAAAGATAACATTAACCTCAATAACATTAAGCAGAGTCTACTGTATAAGGAAATTAAGACAAGAGGAATGCCATAAGAAAGAAAATCCCCGGATATGCATAAAAATTAAATATCTGTTCTAGCTGCGAATAAAATTTCTATTTTGGGTATTTCTATCAACACCACATGA